>UELV01182168.1:10286-23830 GCA_900490015.1 Megastigmus stigmatizans
CCTCGCGGACGATTATCCCGTCGTGAAAGCCAATGTGGACGCACACTGGCCGACGGTGACGCGAATTAGCCAGGTTACTCACCGAAGAGTAACCTGCCCGGAAAAGCGGCGTCGGAGCTTGTAAGCCGCGAGCCGAAACTCGCGGCAGCTCCGGAGAAACGCGTGCGGCGCGAACTCGGCCCGTTCGTCGAATTGGAATTTATACTCGGAATTATTCCTCCATACGATTGGAGTGTATTAGAGACACGCTTTTATAGAATATATTTTATTTATTTGTCATACAATTTAACTGGGCGAGTGTCTTTTCGCGAATTCACTCTTTTTCCTTTTTCCCCGCCCGAGCGAATACCGCCCTCGCCGATCGTGGTGAGCTGGCCGGTAACGAAGGTGATTCGCGATCCTTTTTCAAGTCAAGAACACACACGAGAGAGACAGCGAGAGCAGCTGTCTCTCATACAAGAAAAACAGAGAGGAAAACCTCTCGGCGTTGATAACAGGGGATCGGCGACATCTGGAGGTACGATTGCACCAGCGGCTAACGTCCGCCTGCATCTCCCGCCGCATCGAGGGATATCGGCTGCTGAGCAGCAGCAGCACGTCATCCCGCCAGGGCAAGTCGCCCTGGCCACCGTGCGGATAAACCGATAGTACCCCGTTATAATATATATATAGTGCTTACAACGAATATTTCTGAATATATTAATATTTTTGAACCGGAACTAGGTCAGTGGAGTAATGACTGATTCATATCAGTGGACTGAGCCTCGTCGATCTTACAACCTTTTCAATTTGAATAAATTGAAAAAAAAAATATATTACAAACGATTACTTTTAATTTGCTCATTCCAAATATGTTATTTATAAAAATCGCTTAAGCTTATTTGAAAAAATACAGAAATATTGATATTTTAAAAAGAACTAGCATTTTTTTTAAATCGTCTGTATTCTATTTAGAATTCCTAAATAGCATGCCTAATTTAGTTATCAGTATTTTTTTTTGCATTTTACCGATTAATAATTATATATATCGTTTTTTTCTATCTGCTGACAGCAGGCATGTCAGCATTGTCACCAGTGTGAACCTGGCCCCCGACATTGCGTACATAATTGCATTCAATACCTTTTTAAATGCACTAATTGCATCCACTGTTATTTTAATTTACTATACTTTCGCTTTTTGCTTGGAATGTAGGAATTTGGAATTCGGAACAGCTGATTCCGAAAAACTCGTCTGCTAATAAAGCGTAAACAAATAATATTAAGTATTTTTTATTGCAATTAGTTTATTGTAAAAATCACTCCACGATCAATTTTAGCAAATTAAATTCTTTAATTAAGCCCCAAATCGTAGCTGTACATTAAGTATTTACCCGGGGGCTGATTAATACATTTTTTCAGATTTATTATTAAATATCGGGAATAAGCAAATTTAGCAAATTAAAATGACAGTGAATGCAATTAGTGCATTTAAATAGGTATTGAATGCAATTATGTACGTAATTTCAGGGGCTAGGTTCACACTGGTAGCATTGTCAGCAGAATTTCCTGCTGACATACTATGTCAGCAGATGTCCCTACCGGGCTTCCGTACAATGCTGAAAAAGAGAGAGGGAGTTCGTGGTAAAGGCCGAAGGCTAAAGAGTTTACAGGGGCAGGGGTGAACAGTGGAATGAGTGAGTAGGTAGACTATATTCTCACTGTCAGTGTGCTGTGGCGAAGTGTGTTATCTGAGTATTGGGTCCTTGACTTGAATTCTTTACTTGTTTGTTAGTGGCCAGCGTTGATTCAGCCATCGTCCTCAGCAGACATGTATCCCGTAGCACCGCGTAAGTACTTAATCATCGATTGTATTGCAAATGAAAAACATGCTGAGCCCGGAATGAGGTAGGAAAACTAAGATGACAATGGTTGCCACACTGCGGTGTTAAGGGAGAGATCTAAAGAAATGATGCATAGTCCTGTGCTGTGAAAATTGTAGTCTGCAGCCTTATACCCTCTTTCCGATAAAGAATTAGTTATGTGCGTATTGTTTCTCTTACGGTCACGATGTTAGGTCATTGCGTGTTAATCTGCAGTTCCAATAGCTTTTTACTTTCAATAACGCGCCATGACGCGAAATGAATTTGTTTCATGATAGGCGCAGAGCAGTCAGTTTTAAAACAACGAACTTGTCTAGGTACAAGAAAAATGTTGCAAAACACTTACAATAGCAGGGATAGAACGAGAAGATATCAAGTATTGAGGCACATGTTGACATTTCACATCGGGTGTTTATAAAATTATCTCACTTTCTTCCCTGTATTCCTATTAATCTTACTTTTTGGCATGTTACAGCTCCTCCACCAGGATCTGCAACCAGCACTTCTGTGGGAGTTGCTGGAACTACTGGAAGTAGTGTCGTAGCTCCTAGTACGCTGGGCCTTGTTCCTGCTCAACAAACGCATACACCTCCTCAACCTCCTGATCTGCCAAGTAAGTTATTCCACCTCTTGTTTCCTTATTTTCAGCAATATATAATCACTGATACTCCACTATAATTATTTCAGTGTTTGCATGTCCTCGAAGACCAAATATTGGCCGAGAAGGTCGAGTAATAGGTTTGAGGGCCAATCATTTTCAAATAACTATGCCACGTGGTTATGTTCACCATTATGACATAAATATTCAACCTGATAAATGTCCTCGCAAAGTTAATCGCGAAATCATTGAAACCATGGTACATGCTTATAGTAAAATATTTGGAACTTTAAAACCTGTGTTTGATGGTAGAAATAATTTATACACCAGAGATCCATTACCAATTGGCACTGACAAATTAGAGTTAGAGGTAAGAAAATAACATGCATATTTGAATGTGTTTTCATGCTAGCACACGTGTAAACAGTGAATTAATTTATGCTTATTTAATTCAGGTTATACTGCCTGGAGAGGGTAAAGATAGAGTATTTAGAGTGGTTATCAAATGGGTAGCTCAGGTCTCCCTATTTGCACTTGAAGAAGCTTTAGAAGGACGGACTAGACAAATTCCTTACGATGCAATTCTTGCTTTAGATGTAGTAATGCGCCATCTTCCTTCTATGACTTATACACCTGTTGGTAGATCATTCTTTAGTAGTCCAGATGGATATTATCATCCTCTTGGTGGTGGTAGAGAAGTGTGGTTTGGTTTCCATCAATCTGTCCGACCATCACAATGGAAAATGATGCTGAATATTGATGGTGAATTTATTTATTATTAACATTATTGGAGATATTTATTCATTAAAATGAAGAAGGGATACAAATATATTTCTTTTAGTGTCTGCTACTGCCTTCTACAAAGCACAGCCAGTTATTGAATTTATGTGTGAAGTTCTTGACATACGTGACATCAATGAACAAAAAAAACCATTAACTGATTCACAGAGAGTTAAATTTACCAAGGAAATTAAGGGGCTCAAAATAGAAATCACACATTGCGGCACTATGAGAAGAAAGTACAGAGTTTGTAATGTAACTCGAAAACCAGCACAGATGCAATCGTAATAATCCTTTATTTTAAAAATTTATATTTTATTATTTTCTGTACTATAGGCATATGTTTTTTGCAGATTTCCCTTACAATTGGAAAATGGACAAACAGTAGAATGTACAGTTTCCAAATATTTTCTTGATAAATATAAAATGAAATTACGTTATCCCCATCTACCGTGCCTTCAAGTTGGTCAAGAACATAAACATACATATTTACCATTAGAAGTACATTTTTACATTGAATTTCATTCGTTGTGTTATGTACAATGTACATGCTTGTATTAATAAAATTTTTGATTTGTAGGTCTGTAACATAGTAGCTGGACAGCGATGCATAAAAAAACTAACAGATATGCAAACATCAACGATGATTAAGGCTACGGCACGTTCAGCCCCTGACCGTGAAAGAGAAATTAATAATCTTGTAAGACGAGCAGATTTCAATAACGATTCGTATGTTCAAGAGTTTGGGCTTACTATTTCAAATAATATGATGGAAGTTAGAGGACGAATCTTACCCCCGCCTAAGCTCCAGTATGGAGGTCGCGTTAGTTCTCTAAGTGGACAGGTGAGAAATCTATAGCTTTATTAGACAAGTCTATGAACTCGAAAATTTTGCAATAGCTATTATTTATTAGTAGTTGATATGCTGTGTTTAGAGATGCAATGTTTTTTTTTATTAGTATCCAAATGTTTTGATCGCAGAGATCAATACTTAGCTTTATGCAAAATATAGAAATTGCACTTTCTTGGGAGGTATGAGCGCAATGTACCATTTCACCAAATTTTTAGCAGATATTGAAAGACTACTCGATACATCACTTTCACAAAGGTTGCTACTGGTGGAAGACATAAAATTTATTAGAACATGAAATTTTTGTGGACATAGTAGCAGTGTTTTAATATCAGCTTGAAACTTTATGAAATACTAGGCTTTAATTACGAAATACTAGACGTATTTAGTTCGAATAAATGTTAACATAATGTTTTTTTATTAGTATCAAAAGATGCATATTATTGTTATTACGGTAAAGTCGGATTATTACCTGGTGGTTCTTATTTGTATTCTATCAGATGTTAATTCACACAGCCCGTGCAAGATAATGCTATCTCGGCGACTCGTGCGACATGATTCTAACAGTCGTACGCCGATGCAATATAATCGTGATCGACGCTATAAGTTCTTAAAAAATATATTTTAAAGTAAGGTCATTTAAAATTAAATAATCATTTAATAAGAAGAACAAGGGCCATCCACTTCTCCCTGTTTTTTTTTTTCTATTTTATTTTTCTTCATAGTCGAACTACTCGACCGATCGACACAATCCATAACAAGTCACACTCTAGTCCAAGCAATATGAAGAATGGGTGACATAAATTTCTACCTGAAAAAAAAAATATGTTCGTATAGTAAATTAATTTTTAAGATGTTTCTTGTTTTTCTAACTCGATTCCAAATGGTGAACTTGGCCGGAAAAAATGGCCAATTTGCAAAAAGAGGTTTTTTGTAAATAACAGATACTATAACTCCAATCAGACTATCTTAAATGGGAATGTTGTAGGTATTAAAAAGATCTATCGATTCGATTTTTTATTTATATCGCTACTTGGTTATTATTCGAGATATGTCGAGCGCTCAAGCGTCTCTGCCAAGCTAGATAGAGGGGGCGTAGAGGGGGAAGTTCCAGGCTTCTACGCTTACAGTGGCAGATGCTTGCCTGTACACATATATATATACATTTGAAACTGTAATTGAATGTGTATTCCTTCACTCCCTCTCAACCTATGTCGCTAGATAACAATTATTTACATATAATCTCAGTTAGGGGCTGATTGCCTATAGTTAGTTTACTATAATTTTGTTAACTTAACACTAATCGCTTACAGAGATTTCGTTTTTTATAATACGGTGGTAATCTCAACTCTTTTACTTATTCAGGTGATTCCTGTCGGTTTGGTAATTATTTAAATTCGTTATTTAGACAGTCCCAATCCTCCTTTTCTTGCTCGTCATCGTCTGGCATATCTGTAAAGTAAACATACGTTATCTTTTAAGTAAATTAATGACTTGATTAGTAAGTCTTTCATGGCTCGCTAATGGCAAAGCTTTGGTTAGCATATCGGCTAACTGGCTTGTGATTTAATCCAAATCACTTCTACATAACCTTTGTTAACGCACTCTTTTACATAGTGCTCGCGTCTTTCTACCATGTGTCGTAATTTATTGCCACCACTGGTCTTGGCGCACGATAAGGCTGCCATGTTATCGCAGAACAGTTTCATAGGATACATATCATAATTTAATAATATATTATGCAACAAGTGCGTAAAATGCGATAGTCGGCCGCTTCGAGTGTGTGAAACGTACGCACGTGTTGCATACGATATTTTTTGACATAGTATGCGTAAAATTTACATGAGATTGAAATAAATATTAAATACTGATAAAGAAACTGCGATCTAATATACTAGGAACAGGCGATGAGGGACAGGAGAGGGGAGCGTCCATGGCCGCAGGTCCTGGTGGGGGTTGCGGGGGCGGAGCCCCCCCTCCCCTAAAACATACTCAGATAAAAGAATTAATAATTATTATGAACAAAGTAATCAAATTTATTCGACGCAAAATGTATACAATACACTTTCTTTATAATACGTTATTATTTAAATATTATTAAGTAATTATTTAGTTAAATAAATTTAAAAAAAAACTAGAAGTTTATAATTAATACGTTTTAGAAAAAATATTACTATCAGCTACAGAACTCAAAATTTGATTACAAATTTTCCGCTTATTTTTAACTAAATTTTCGATGTACCCTTCTGCCGTAACGTTTCAACGTTGTTAGGTCAGCACCTGCATCTGCAAGTAATGTGGCAGAAGTTCTGCGGAAACTGTGACCCGTGTAATTCTTAGCATCTGGCAATTTAAGATACGTGGCGATTTCTTGCGGGAACATACCAATTTTATTGATACCCATTGGTTGATTAATAATTTTTCCCTTTCGGTAGCACATGAAAAATTTATCCGACGTTAAATGCGATGTTTACACTGCGAAGAGCAAGGCCGCACTGAGTATAAATCTATAGTATATATCATAAATCGAGCATATAGACTAGCGTCGTCTACCAACGTATTAAAGGCACTCATACGCACATTTATCAAAAATCATAACGTTTAAGTATTTTACGCATACTATGTGTAAAAATACAATTTTACGCATATTATGTGTAAAACTGCATTTTACACGTGAAAAATAGTGTGTAAAATCAAATTTTACGCATACAATGTCAAAAAATAAATTTAATCGAATTATGTATAGACATTAATTCTTGGCATGTCTCGCTCATAGCTACATCTTCTGCTTGACATGTGGGCAAAGCAACGCTCGTCTGCTCGTGGGTTCTCCACGCGATTGTGTTCCCAAACAACTTAATTACATACCCGCATGTCGATTCTGAATTCTTACAGTCAGTTAAACTCGCATCTGAATACGCAGTCATATCGTCTTTTTCTGTAGTATATATTAAACCGTAACTCATTGTACCGGTCAGATACTGAAATACTCTCTTTACCATTGCCCATTCAAACTCTGTCGGATTTACTTGATGCCTGTTCAGTACATTTATCGCATAAGCTATATCTGGTCTGGTCGAGTTTGCTAAGTATAAAAGGAAACCTATCGCTTCGCGATACAATCTGTTCGGTATTTTCTCTTTAGTATATTCACTTTCCTCTCTACTTTTCCTGTCTTTATTATTTACCTGTGAGGACACCATGGGTGTCACTACTGGCCGAGTCTTATCAAATCTGAATCTTTCTAACATTTCCTCAATGAACTTTTCTTGGCTAATTCGCATCGTTTTTCTTTCAAAATCTCTCTCAATTTTAATTCCTAAAAACCTTTGAGGTTCTCCCAGATCTTTAGTATTAAACTCTCTAATCAAACTGTCCTTTATGTCGTTCAGGTCTTTAGTTTCCTGTCCAGCTATCAATATATCGTCAACTTACAATAATACTATAATTACACTCGTCTTAGTTGATTTGATAAATAAACATGGATCCAGATAGTTTGTTTCAAATCCTAATCTAGACATTGTATTCGAGAATTTGTCATTCCATTTCTTTGGACTTATTTTCAGACCGTACAATGATTTAACCAGTTTCCATACAAATTTCTCTCTTATTTCTGGATTTACATTTAGTCCCTCAGGTAACGTCATGTATATATCCTCGTCTAAATCTTCTTACAGAAAAGGGGTCTCTATATCTAACTATTTTAATTTCAGCTCGAATTTATTTGCAATCGCTAAGAAAGCTCTCACTGAAGCTAATCTCGATACTGGAGCATATGTCTCTCTTAAATTATAGATGTTCTTGTCTTTAAAACCTCTGATTACTAGTCGTGCTTTATATTTCACATCTCCTTTCTCATCTATTTTAAGTTTAAAAACCCACCTAGAATCTATAATATTAGGCTTCTGATCTCGTCTCTTTAGATTCGATTTTTCTACTGTCATATAAACTTGCTTATTCTTTAATGCATTTAATTCTTCCAAAATGCTTGGTTCCAACTCTTACTTTCTGGAGAATTCATGGCCTCTCTATAAGTCTGAGGGTCGCCCTGTATCTTTGCTAATAGCGCATGATATTTAATATCGCTCGTATCTCTATCGAAATCTGCATTCATTGCATCGTCTGGCAACGTAAATAGTATTTTCGCTTCTTTTATGGTTTTTCGCGATCTACCTCTCTTTTTATTAAGCTCATTAACTGCAGATACTCCCTCTGTTTCTATGTTCGTTTGATCTGTCGTTCTATTCTTTTCTCTGGCATTGTCCGTGTCATTGAATTCTATCATACTACTGTCTTGCTTGTTATAAAAATTCTTATAGACTAACCTCTATAAATCTGACATGTCTGCTCCCATACAGTTTGCGCTGCTCGGTTACATATTCTACCAGGAAACCTCTCACGGCTTGACTACCAAATTTGATGCCAGTATTGCGCGGTATTTTCACATACGCGACGCATCCGAATCTTTTCAACTAATCTACTTTACCGCTGTATGTTGAATTTAGTTTTTCCAATGGAGCTCTCATATTTATCGATTTATGCCGGGTTCTGTTATACGTGTGCACGGCTGCTTTAACGGCTAAGTCTCACATATTGTTAGGTAAACCTGAATCAAGCATCATCGCTTTAACTCTCATTTCTAAGATTCTATTGAATCTCTCAGCAACACCGTTGTGCTCTGGAGTGTCCGGACAAGCTAGTTGTAACCCTGCTCCTAAGCTATTCAATACTTCTACTATCTCACCGCTCGTAAATTCCGTTCCTCTATCGCACCGAAGGAAACATACCTTTCATCTGTTTCTTTAACATTTCGGACACTTCTTACGAAACTTTCTATACACTCTGGTGTATCGTTTTTGAATTTAATTGGATATGCTAAAGGTGTTCTCGAGAAGTCGTCTATTAGTACTATTACACATTTGTAGCTTTTTATTAGGATGTGATAAGGGACTAATCAGTCCCATTGTATCACCGTGAATAATCTGCAACGGTCTTATCACACGCACTCTTATCTTATTAAATGGTAATTTAATGCTTTTAGTTAACAAACAAATTTCACACTCGTTCACGCTCTTATCGTCTCTTATTTTCTTTTCATTTATCAAATTAGGATTTGATTTAGCTAACTTTATTAAATAATTCTTGGACATGTCCCAGTCGTAAATACCATAACATGGCTACATTCAACATCTTTTTCTTTTCTTTCTTTCAGAATAATCTATGTCTATTTCGTTTTCTGTGTAACTTTCATCTAGTGTCGAGTCAATCTTTCTGTTATTCAATGAGTTTATCAAATCTGTTCTATGTCATATTTGTCAATGTCTTTCCTCTTAGGTCTGTCGTATCTTGTTTCTGTTCGTCTGCTGTCTTTTCATTTCCCATTACATTCATCTCTTTAGAGTCTGATAACATATTTTCTGTCATATCGTTCGCCTGTCTAACTTTACTTCTAGTGTTGTAACTACGGCTCGTCTTTGACTCACTTACTAGAGCAGAGGTGTTTTTACTGTCATACAGTCTGTCTTTTGCTATTGCAATTTTCACTTGCCAGAAGGGCTTTACGTACTTGCCCTTGAGGACAGTTTTCTCTAACACCGGATCATATATATCGATTATCTTATTATTCATATAAATGTCTAGACCTTGGTCAACAAACTGTCTTAATGATAATAAATTTTCTATCAGATCTTTGGAGTATAACACATTCTTTAATTGAAACTCATCCCCGGCCTCAGTTTTAATCTTAATTACTCCTTTTCCAGTCGTTTTAAGTCTACTATTCTTATTTGCGCATCGTAGAGTGGCAGTGATTCTAGTCTTATCTATCTCATTTAATATTAATTTCGATTTGCTCAGGTGCTCGGTAGCACCTGAGTCAGCTATAAATTCGATTAAAGCTTATCGCTTCTCACGCAAATATGTCTCGTACGCTGCTTATTTAATAAATAAGACGTACTTCCGTAATCTGCCGCGATGTCCATCAGGGAGGTGTTAGGGGTCTGCCCCTTCCCCTTGCGCTCATTTGATCGTCCTCCTGCTCGGGAGTTGCTGCGGTTTCGCCTCCATGCCCCAGCCTGGTTCCGTTTGAACGGTCGGCTGCTTTGGCCTCTTACGTCCAAAGCCCCGATGGGCGGGCAGAGACTCCTGTCTTCTTTCTGAGTTAATGTTTCTTGTTCGCTTTGTTTCAAGATCTTGCTTCGACTCTCCGCTCTTTCTCTTACTCTTGCATTCCGCTGCATTCCGCTGCAATATGATTTCCTAGAGAATTGCATCTATAGCAGAAAATTTGGCCTTCTGTCTTACATTCTCTGCTAAGATGACCTGTCATACCGCAGGAATAGCACCTGGGTCCTGCTCGTTTAGTTGGATCATTGGTTTGCTCGGACCTCATTATCCTGCTCCTGCTTCCGAACACGCTCTTTCGAGACCTGAAGCTCTTGTCCGTAAATAATGCGGCTCGAACAGGCTCTCGTCGCGTCTGAGTAGATTCCACCTGTAAAATATACTTTCAAATATCCTGATCTTTTCATTGAATTTGTCGCAGAACTCGATTATGTTCTCTCTTTGCGGTTTGTACTTTAGATTATACAGATCTCTTCTAGCGAAAACACTAGTCGTTCTAGTTTCCAGTCTTTTTGATTCTTTAAATTTATTTAAAATTTCTATCGGATCTTTCAAATCTACTATCTTAGAATAGTATTGCACGTCTAAGTGATTTATCATTATATCACGCACTCGATTACTGTCATCCGAGATTTTACTTTCAGACACGCTCTTTCTTCTTTCTAGATCTAAAATATAATCTAGCTTTCTAGTTTTTAATTCAGAAATCAAGAAATCTTCGAACATTTCAAATTTGTAACTGTTAGTTAATTCATAAATTCGATTAACTCCCGATTCTTTATTGAGTACTTCAATTTGAATTTTTTCGGTTAAGCTATCTAAAGAATTTGCTTTAACTCTTGTTTTTCGCTCGTCTTTTAGAATTGATTTTACTTTATCTTCAATAACACGTTTAAACATATCTTCTGATATACCTATCTCTTTATTATTGTTACTCAAATCAAATGAAACAGATTTCTTACTTACATTCTTACTTGTCTTCCGAGGCATCTCGGTGGGGCGAGACTATGTCGTTATTTTCTTCATCACCTTTCACCTCTGAATCATCGCCCATATCGGGCAGGCACGCCATGAGCTCCTCGATCGTGAACGACCTCTTCCTTGTTCGAGACTCTGTTTGGGACGGTTCGTCCATCTCGAGCTCCTCTCTTTCTCCTTCCCTTCGAGGAGTACATTGCTCAGGACCCTAGGTCGGTTGGCGAGACTATCAATCACAGGTTCGCTTCGTACTGTCATTACGCGCTCAGAATAGCCACTAGGATGAATTTCTTCCTCCAATTCCCAGGTGTCTCTCTCGTCGGCTGTATCAGTCTGCGTGGGCTGGTATGAGTCTTGACCTGTTAGGGTCATGGTGACAGCCATCAGGTTGTTGGTGTTCGAAGTCATCTGATCCATCACATTGCACATTTGTGCAGCCTGTCGTTCCAAAAATACCGTTTGGGCCTTTACAAGTTTTTCCAGCATCTCTCGCATCTCGTCTGCGAGCTGTTCTCCATTGCTGCAGTGTGCTTTGCTGCAGACTCCTTTACAACGTGTGTTGCCTTGGGTTTAAAGGTGAAGCTCATGACCTTCTCACCTTTTGGCCAGTGCTTGGCAATAATATCCTTTCCTCCTTTGTAAGGCTTTGATCAAATCTGATCATGGACAGTGGGTTTAAGACGAAATATACAGCTCCCTCCTTAGTTCTGGCTAGCAACAGCTCTTTTCTTTTATGCTCTCGCTCGTCAGCGAGTCCACACCACTCTCTTTGGATTATTTCCTGGAAGCGCTTCCATGTTGTACCTAGGATTTTAATTCAGAATTAGAGGAGAAAATGGAGTGTATCGTGACAATGCTTGCATGCTTACACACAGACACATATACATATTCAATATACTTTGTCAGTCACCTATTCGCACTGTCAAAAGTGATAGTTTCACACTTTGCAGTATTTGCTCGTCTGTTCTTTGGGTGTTTAGCCCTTACAACCGAACTCTGTTCTTTAATGCTTGTTTTCGATTCGCGTCTTGAATTTACTCTCTTTTCTGTTCACTTATTCCTTTTCGAATTTTTAAAACACTTCTTAAATATATACTTTTTGTTTTCGATTTTTGGATTTTTTAATTTATAAAACATGTCTTAAATTCACACTCTTTGTTTTAACACTTCTTAAATACACACTCTTTATTTTACCACTTCGTACATTCACACTCCTTGTTTTCACTTTTCATATTTTCCTATTTACAATTCTCTCTCTAAATTCAAAAGTAGAAACATTATGTTCCAACAAACGCGTCTTCAAATCTCGGAAACTGTATATAAAATTCGCATCGAAATCTTAGCTAATTTATAGTAATTTTCAAACAGAAATTAATTCAAGCATGAAAAAAATTTCTCGCGACTCTCTTTCTTAATTAGCATCGAGCAAATCGCGTCTTTTCTCTTTACTCTCTTACTAAGAAACTTCTGTACTTACTGTCTTTTCCACCTTCCATGGACGCCGTATCGGCCATCTTTTCTCTCGGAATTACGACGCACGCGTCTTCCTGTCACGAACCCTCGTCTTCTCGAACTCGCTGCTGGTCGTTTTAATGGCACAAACACTACGTGTTTATCCCACACGTGGTAAGAAAATACGAGCAAACCTCTTCAGTCAGTCTGTGGTTTTCTTACCAACGCTGAGAATCTCTTGTCACTCTTGTCACTCACACGCGTTACCGGATTCTACGCAGCGAAAAACCGGTACGGGGCCCGTAACCTGTTAGAACGTGAGGGATTTCGCAGAGCACAAAATAAGTAGCACGTGTATTACTCTTAAAGGAACAATAGTTTATTAATCGTATAGAATCTATGTAAAGTAACAAGTGATCGCGTCGTTCACGACCGCTCGTGTTAGAGTCTCGGGAAGCAGTTGCAGAGCACTCAAGCGACTCTGCCAAGCTCGGTAGAGGGGGAGTAGAGGGGAAAGCTCCAGGCTTCTACGCTTACAGCGGCATACGGTTGCCTGTACACACACACACACGCACGCACGCACGCACGCACGCACGCACGCACGCATGCACGCACGCACATACACACACCCATAGATCTGGAAATTGAATGCACTGTAATATTTTTGAAAGCTTCGAAGAGTGACAGTATTTTTTGAATGAACGCAGATATACTAATTTACCAAAATTTTATCAACTTAAGATTTTTATATAACACTATTTTGATTATAATGATTTTATACATGTTTTATTGGTAGTTATGCAATTAACCCATTAACGCCGAGGTGATCAGAATTTTTACTAACTTTTCAACGTGTTTATTTATTATGTTATCGGACCAAAAAAATAATGCAATACCTCTATTC
>UELV01182169.1:0-12825 GCA_900490015.1 Megastigmus stigmatizans
GATCACGCGCGAACGCATGAAGAAAATCGGTATGTCATTTGCTTATTGTGTTTCAAAAAGGGTGGTACTATGATTAGAATAACAAGTGCATTACAAGAAAAAATAAAACGTTTATTTAAAAGTTACGATGCGACAAATAGTTGTCTACCCCTGGTTGTGTGTGCTGTTTGTAAAACACATTTATATAATTATAATATTAATAGTGGTACAGTAGAACAGATTGATTTTTCTCAACATCGAATGCAAATAGAGACACGATCAAAAGTAAAAAACTTATGTGAATGTGATTTTTGTAAAATGGCAACAATGAATTTAAAAGAAAAACCAACTCGTCGAAATGTTTTTCAAAAAATTAAACAAAATAAAAATATTATTCCTCCAAAACAATTAAATTCCGAAAAACGTTGTTCAAAATGTTTTTCGATAATTCGACAGGGTAAGAGTCACGTGTGTTCTACAAAAAATAGATAATATTGAAAAGTGTATACAAAATTCATTTACTCCCGAGGAAAAGGAACATTTAGCTTCATCGTTAATCAAAAATATAAGTGATAATCAAAATAAATCAAATGCTAATGATAATCCGAGTAGATCAAAAGCCAAATCAAATTCAGTAATATCGTTAAAACAAAGAAAAGGAAAAAAATTGAAAGTCACTATTAGTAAAACCAACGAAAAATCAATAAAAAAGTCTTTGTTCAGCGTTGCAGATTTTCAAAAAATTCAAGAATCCAATAATTTAAGTTTAAATACCACTTGTAATATAGCGGCATCTATTCGTTCTGCAACAAATAATTCGAAAATAATTGAACCAAATCTAAAACGTAAGCTTTCTATTACTAATCACTGTTTAGATGAACATTTTGATGTTAAAGTATTCAACTTTACAAAAAGTAAAGCTAATAATGTGTCGAATTCGTCCGAAATAGTTGTATATTGTAAAAATGTAAATAATTTAATAACACACGTACAAAAAACAAGAAAAACTACAGAATCTCATGTCAAAATTGGAATCGACGGAGGAAGAGGCTTTTTAAAAGTTTGTCTTTCGATTCAAGTACTTCCAGATACTGATGAATGTGTAACTGAACGAAAAGTTACTCGGCAACGTTATAAAGATGGAATTGCAGCCAAACAATTTAAAGATACGAGTGTAAAAAAATTATTTATTCTTGCTGTGGCACCTTCAATCCAGGAAAACTGAAAATGTTCATCAGTTATGATCGGAACTGAAACTTAAAAATTTCGACGGGACAATAGCGACGGATTTAAAGCTTGCTAACATTCTTGCTGGAATTATGTCACATTCAAGCTTTTATCCGTGTTTATACTGTTGTGCTAATAAAAATAATTTACTGAAAGTTGGTATCCCAAGAACCTTTCATAATATTCTACAAAATTACATGGGATGGTGTAAATCAGGAAGGAAGAAAGATGAAGCGAAGAACTTTTATAACTGCATTCATCCTCCCATCGTTGAGCCAAATGAAGATAAACTTTTATTGGAAGTGATAACGCCACCCGAATTACATCTTATGCTAGGAGTTGTAAACACAATGTTTAATGGTATGCTAAAAGACTTTGAAACTGATGCGTTGAAATGGGCTGAAGCATGTCACGTACAAAGAGAAATTACTCATGGTAGTCCTGCTTTCAAAGGTAATTCGTGTAAGACACTATTAAATAAAGTGGATTTACTGCGATAAAACTGTCAATTAGGTTATTTGAAATACGTTGTTGCTTTTCAAAATTTTAACAAAGTTGTTAACACTTATTTTACACGTAACTTAGACCCAGACTTTGTAAAATGTATAAATACATTTAAAAGCAGCTACTTAGATTTAAATATTTCAATAACTCCGAAATTACATATTATTTTTTTCCACGTCGAAGAATTCTGTACGAAAATGAAACGAAGTTTGGGTTTCTATGGAGAACAAGCCATAGAAGCAGCTCATTGTAATTTTGATAAGATCTGGTCCAAGTAAAAAGTTGATAAGAATAATCCAAGTTATGGTAAACAATTATTGCGCGCAATGTGCGAGTTTAACTCACGCCATGTTTAATTTAAACGAAATTTATACAGAAAGTTATAGAATAGATTTGTTACCTAAAAACACATTAATATATGTTACAAATTTATTGTTTATTTATAATTTTTGTATTATTTAATTTATTTTATATTTTTATTAATATATGTATTTAATTTGTTTGTAAAAAATATAAAAAACTTATGGATGACAAATAAATTAAAATTGTAGTTAACAAAAAAAGGAAAAAATGACTTTTAAAAAAAACGGCTCAATGAAATATTTTAATTTTGATGGATATTAATTCAGAAAATGTCCATTTATAAGATCCAATTGAAAGATATACAGTAATTGAACCTTTCAATTAAACTCAATCGAAGCTCACCGTGCGTAGAATTAGCGGCCGCCAAATGCACGACTTTATTGTTTCTTTTATATTTAATTTCTGTAAACTTTTTATTTGATTTCTCGTTCATCAATTGTTTTCCAATTTCAAAAGATTTATGGCAATTTACCGTAGATAGGTTGCCTATTACTCCGAAATAAATTTCTATTATCTTATTGGTTTCGGGAAATGGATTATAATTGTCAAAAATTTGATGCATTTTTCCGAGATCTTCAGCGTCTTTAGACACGCATAAAACGCGGTTGTCTACATACTGTTCAGACGTTGCAAATGTCATATAACAAAATAATTCTATAGCATTGCCGATTTCTAGTACTGCTACGCTGGATAAAACCCATTTTCCTATTACATTTCCCGTGATACCGCGACCATAAGTCAAACCTCCTGCACACTTTTTGCCTTCATTAAAACTTGCTCAATGGTCATATCCCTTCAGCTTCCATACCAAAATCGGTTTGACCGTCTGATTGTATTAAAATTCTGCTTACTTTCTTTTAAATGTAACATTTGTTGTACATACAGAAAGCAAGCTTTTGCGTACAAATTATGCCCCGAGGCGAAGAAAGGGAATCATTAATTGTACAGTTTCTGTATGCAGATCAAAATTTCTTCAATTTTTATGAATTTATGCTGTTTTGAAACTCATTTAATTATTCAATCAAAAAATTTTAATTTATACAACTCTTCACACCACAATGACATCAATTGCAAATAATTTAAGATCAATCCCATCAGAATTGATCAATCCGTTTGACTTGTAGGTTACGCCAAACCTCAAAATTTCATGTTTTCCTGGAAACAGCTTTAAAGTTGCATGAACCGTACATCAAAATAATCTCTTTTCTTCTTAAAAACTTCTTCTAAAATATATTATAGAAAATATATTAATTATGTTAGCACTTTTTAAATTATTGAATTAATAACATACCTTGAGTTCCCTATTGATGAGTCGAATGTCAGAGCCAGGAAAACCTCAATCAGTCCTATTTATTTATTTTTTTTAAATATTTTTGAAATATCTGTTGCTACAACAACATTACAAAAAATTCTCTGCTCCTCTTGAACTCTGGGTGTAGACATTGGACCTGTAACTAAAAAAAAAAGATTATTTTTTACAAAGTATTTTTTCTTACAAGAAATAAATCTTATTTCATTAAAAAATGGGTTTTTACTTATCTGACAAAAGCCAGCTGCAACCACTTCTCATTCATCGTCAATGCATTCACTGAAAAGTGCAGTAAATAAACAATTATTATTTCATCTTACTATACTGGAGCTATCCGCAACAATCCAACATCACTGAACAGAATGATAAGAGACATTTGAGCCATTTAATATCACAAGGCTTCCACTGATGAATATCCACAATACCAGTTCTGTCCAATTCGTAGAAACTGTTGGCAGAGCTGTAGCTCTGAACAGTTTACACGAATTCCACCATAAAAACATACTTCTACAAGCAGTCGTCTATAGCAACAGATCAGCTTTTACAAAAATAATAACTATTTCTCTCTTGAAACGTTGTCTTGGTGGGCAGCCACAGAACTCAAACGAGTTTTTTCAAAAAATGACGTCTATTTCTCTCTTGAAACGTTGTCTTTTCAAAATTTTGTGGAAAATCTGTCCAAAACCATTTTTGTCAGCCTTGACTCGTTGTAACTGGGAGCAAATATTCTTGAGTTAGTCTCCTTGCTGTTCTTGCCTCCAGAGAATTGGCAAGCATCTTTCGCATAGCATGAACTTTTATCATCACTGGTTTGCACCCAATGAATGCAAGAGTATCAAGGCATGATTCCGAACACTTTCATAATCTTCTAAAACCTGGGTCTTCCATCATAATACATTCTAACAGGAATTATTGAACCAATTTTTAAAATATTCAATCAACTAAAAGAAGTTTTTGGAAGAAGTTTCCACACAAAGTTATTCAAACTTTTATAGTTATTTTGGTTAGAACTATTTTTTATAAATAAATAGATGCAAGTTTATTCACTTATTCACTTATCGACTCACGAAATCACGATTGATCTACGATTAAAATTGTAGTTTGATTTAAAAAAGGTAAATATTTATACCTATGAGAGTTAACCTCAAATTAGCTGTCAAAGTGTCAACAACATGAAAAATTACATGCATCTATACGTATAATACGCATATAAGATACCTAGAAGTAGCCATTGTAATTTATGTTGAAATTAACCATATCTTTGTATAGATGCGGAACACGGAACAGATTATGAGGAATAAACACGACACATCTATAAGCATGTCCATGGTCTTTATACTTTTGACAAAAATATTTTGCTCGAATGCCGAACGTAGTTTATACTTGAATTTGAAAACCTGCTATTTTACATGTTCACTGTTCTTCTATAACTATAAGATGAAATTAAATTTCGACAAACGGGGAACGGGACGTTATTCTACGAGAAATTCGCTATCTTAATAGATCATAAAAAAATTGATTTTTTAAAAAATTTTTAGGTGTAAGCCCCCCTTAAGAGCGTCTCCTCAGAGTACGAAGTAAGGCACATCGGCGACTATAAAAGTCCAAAGCAGCTTCTTTTTAAAACCAACATTTAATTTTTTGCGTAAGGTGCCGTATGTGTTTATTAAGGTATCATTCGCGGCGTATAGTTTAATGTTGTTCTTTTTTCTTTTAAAGCTGTGGTCTTTTGCATCTTTTTGATTTTTTCATTCTGTCATATTGTGTTCGCGCTACCGAAGTTTGACTGCCTTGTGCCGAGTTTTTTGTTAATAAAAATCGGTTTTGATCGAGGTTAGACACGGTTTTACTGATCGCGCTTAGCTGTTTTTTGGAAAGGGATTGATTGTCAGTCAGTTCATTGTTTAAGTAGTTATTTTCTACGTCGAAAGTGAGACTATTCGCGCTTGTTCATGGGTCAACTGGATCAGCATTTTGCCCTGCGGCATCCCCCTCACCCGAGTCACCATTAGACTCATTGCTGGGGTTAATAGGAAGAGTTAAAGGATTATCTTCTAGATTACTTTCTTGGCGCGAATTCATATTTTTAGGTGTATGGAACATGCTACGCGGAAGGGCAGTCGCCAGTGGGCAGACTCGATCAAGCGTTTTATAGTCTACTGAGCACTCGCTGGAAAGAAATATCGGTTTAAAATTATATTTAAAAACTATGCAGCGGCTAAGGAGAATTACTCTCTTAAAAATATTCAATATAAGCAATTAAAATAAATCTCCTGTCGTCAGGTAAATTCTTCATGTTGTGCCGTAAAAGACTACAGTGAGTAGTCGAGCATGGCTCTAAAATTTTCCTTAGACAACGAGCAAGGACTCTAATTATGCGATTAATTTCGCAGGATTTTCGCGCGTTTAGGTCAAGACTTTGTGCTTAGTTGTAAAAGATTATAGTGAATCGGCAACTACAGCGTTCAGAATATTTCTCAAATACGCGAGCATAGAATGCTATTTGAAAAATTGATAGAGAAAATTTCTCCCGCTGCAGCTTGCAAAAATAAAAACTTATTAAGATGTGGGACTTAACGACGTAGACTTTGTTTGTTTTTAAAAAAAAAGTTAGAACACTGTGTTGTTGGTATCCACGCTTCTCTCAGTGCTTACTGTAAAAGATTACGGTGAATCGATAGAAAGACACTTTAATGACGTGGACACCTCGAATTTCTATTGTGAGAATTTCTCACGAATGCTATTTAAGCCGTTGCAAAAATGACAATAAGTCCCCGTACTTAAATAAAAGTACATGTGAAATACAATAATATATGCATAAAATGTTTATAAGTCAATAATAAAATAATTACGTGTAACCATGTGAGAGATAATTGTAATAATAAAATGGTGGCGCTCTTACTCAGTCAGTTGAGACTAGTACCTACAATAACATTATCTAATTTAATCGGCTTGTTATTTTTAAAATCAGTGAGCGGAAGAAAACCAGAAAACTTGTGGTGCCACTAGTGTTAGTAGGCAATGCTCCTTTTAAACGAGGAATGTTGCAATTAAATGAAACAGACGATGATGGTGTTACGCACATTATGCCACCCATGCAATGGAAAGTATTTTTTCCGTTGATTGTTGCTGTATTATGATTATCATTGTTATAAACGAATTGCAAATACGTATCGGAAATAAAATTAAAATTTTCTGGATCATTTACAATTGAACTTTCAAAACGGACAGTTTTAGAATAAGATGCACAAAGACCTATGTTACATAAACAATCGATAAGCCCTTTAACGGAAAATTTTGTGTGCATCATGCACGAAAGCCCTAGCAAAATAGGAGAAGAAAATGATCGCGAATGGACAGAAGACATGACCATATGACGTAGAGTAATAATTCTTTTATTTCACTTAGCCCAAGATCCATTATTCGGCGCTTGCTTGTGCGTTTTTATTAAAATATCGAAAAATAATTGTAGTGTCTCTGGAATTTCTTCATATGTATTATTGTAAAAATCAGTCGGCGAGTTATAAATATCGGTATCAAATTTCATTGAACGAATATCTCGAAGAATAATGTGGGAGGCCAGCTGGACTATTCTTAATTCTTCTTGTTGATCATCTGTTTTACAATTTGAATACCAACTTTGTTCAATACACTGCCCTAAAGTTTGTTTCAAACAAATAAACCGATTGTTGTTACTTGGATACATCACAATTTCATCGTGAAAGTGCTGTTTTAACTGATTCTCGATTCTTTCAAGTCGCGGAAAATCAGTTGGACCATGTTTACTTTCATATTTTTCTAAAATCATTTTTAACGAAAATTGACATTTTTCGCTATTCACCAATATATAATTTATAATAAAAGATAGTAAATCAGTAACATTTTCACTAATTGGTCTTTCCTGTATATTATTTGGCGAGTATTTGTAAAACGCTAAAATCGCTTTGTTTTCTTCATTTGCCGAATAATATTGTAATTCCGCTATGACATTATCGATACTGCACTTTTTCAATACACGTTTACACTTCTGCACCGGAAACATACATTTCAAACAAAAAAAAATCAGCAACTTGAGAAGTTAAATTGTCGCCTTCTTCAATTCGTCGGCGAGAAGCTGTCCACGTTTGTTTCACTGACTTTAACGAAATCTTTATATTGGATTTCCTCACATACATAGTTTGACAGCACTTATGTATGGTAATCTCTTTCAAATTTTTGAACAGTATATTCTTTTTGTCTTTCCGTTTGATACTTGCTTGTATTAGACTCGTAATACCTCGTTCATTCACGACACACGGTGTACAAATTTCATTAATATCTTCCCACTGCTGCTCGGCATAATCACTGGTTTCACTTTCATGCCTAAATAAAAATATATTCATTATAAAAAGAAACATCAGTAATATGCATTGTGCACTACTGAGTCAAAGTTTTAGATATGGGAGCGTCCACCAAAAACCAGCCAGCGGACGCGCGCATCGCATTTTTTGCGTAAAAGGCGCTCTCTTCAACTCGCCTATAATCCTTCGTTTAGTGTGTCAGAAAAAAACAAAGCATTGATTTACCCGCCCTCACAACTTCCTTTCCGGATTAAGTTCCCGGAGAGTTAGACGATACAGAACACACAAAGAGAGAGAGAGAGAGAGAGAGAGAGAGAGAATCCTTTCATTCTATTTTATTATCTTCTATTAATTTTATTATTCTCTCTCTCTCTCGTCACAATTATCATACGTGACAATATAATAATTTAAAAAAAAATAGAATGAGAAATAAAGATATAAAGCAACACCTAGTCAACTTCAACTGCTATTTTTCACAAACCCAAATGATCAAATTTATAACGGTTAAGGCTTGCTAAAGTATACAAGTATCATTCAACAAACTAACTCTGCTCGACGTAATTATGATTCACGTGAGCAGCTACGGGGATCAAAAAGTATGAAATGGCGTCATTTCTTAAATCCTATGTTTTACTATATAAGCAACGTAATAGAAGAACCACTGACAGTAACAGAATCCAGCAGTAGCAGCAGAAGAGACATGCTACCACCTGCGTGGCTTTATTGACAACTGCCAGTATCTGCCATGTCAGTAGCAAAGCGCCACATCTAAAAAGAAGTCTATCAGAATCATCATCAGCGTTAGCAAAAAAGTCAACAGTATAAAAGAGAACTCAATCTACTGAAAACCAGCCGACGAAGCATTCTGGATCAAGGCTAGATAGAATGTTAATGAGATTTTCATCAAATCCAATCGATTATGTGTATTGGAACGGTCCAAATAAACTGGTTGACAGATTATGAATACTTATTGCTGAACCTTATGCAGGTCATACTGGACATACCAATGAAATTTATTTTATTATTCAAGAATTAAGAGAAGCTTCTATTATTGAATAACGTCTGTTGCTTGATTCGGTTCAGAACAGATCAGTTTCAATTAACAGCACGATGTATCAGCTTAAATTTTAAAACCTATCGGCTTGAAAGATATGGATGTCTGAATGATCTGTAATGACAGCAAGAACACCGCATCACGCATTCTGTGTGAATGTTCAGGACTCACGGGTCGCATCCACAGAATGTTGAGTTGAGGTATCAGAAATCCGCGCGAAATGCAAGAACTACAGTTAGACATTATAATTAACCATTTAGCATACGAGGCTAGAGCACTAGGGACATCGAAAGGAAATGGAGTAAGGCACAATGGGTATATTTCTGGATGCCTACGCCCCGTATGTCGCTGAGTAGGGGCCACGATATCCCCCTTATCAGTAATATTAATAGAAATAAAGAAAAAAGAAATAAGTTGAAGATTGTTGTGAGGCTCTAGAGTGACTCTATAACAACTTGCAAATAACTCGATAACAATGCGTTCAATAAAAAAAAAAAAAAATAAGAATGTAATTATTTATTTGCCTATTAAAGGACTCAATTTGTTAAAGATCATCTCCAATTTATAGAGTGTGAACTTATTTATTTTCATTGTTTAATATTTTTGCATGTGTATGTACGTGTTTGTCGACAACCCGAAACTCAGGTAGAAACTCGAACGTCTCTGGCCGTTCGACCTCACGACTCTGCCTTTGACTAGTCGCGAAATCAAATACTTTGCCTTCCGCATTGTGTAAATATTCGATAAATATTAAAACCGTGATTAAAGTAATTTATAAAAGTGTGGACGGAAAATTAACCGGTTTTTGCATTCTACTTATAAACGCGGGGAAGCTACCGAGTCACTCCCACGCTCAGTTATATTCTCCCGTTATAAACGTTAGACTCTTTAAGGTTGAACATCTTAATTTATAAAACTCATTTATTAGACAAAAGGAGGCTCTAATCAACGGGATTTACGTAAATATTTAATTTTATAATTTTTTTAATGTATAAGTTTAATTTATATATCTATAGAACTATGTCTATCGAATACAAGACCAATTCTTTTTTTTTCCTTTTGATTACTTTCTGGTAAAATAAAACTATTTTACTTAAATAAGGGCCTAATGATCCCCCTATATAATTTATGTTCATTTTGTTGCGAGTATACTAAACTAAATCACTTTTACAATTAAAAATTATTTTCTACCTGTGAATAGCTATTAACGTTGATGGTGGGCTACTGTAGGCACTTTCAGTTAAGCCAAGATAAGCTTTTTCTTCAGCTATATATTTTCGAAATAATAATACTCTTTCAGAATGAGGCAGAATGTGAGGCATCTTAGATAGAATAAGTCCTGCGTTCCTCTTTCCCTTCTCAAGATCTGTTAAGAAGCATGACACTCGAATATCCTGTACATAATGAAATTTATATTTACATTATTAAATAGAGTAGAAAAATACAAAAAATTTATTATAATAACATAATAACCCAAATAGACATTTTTTCTCCGCCAGTCTCGAAATTATGTATTTTATGTAAGGGTGCCGGAAAAAATTCAAGATGTAGTATTTCGCATAGTTGAAAGTCTTGTCTTTGAAATATCATTGTCAGAATCAGATTCGGCATATTGGCTTATCTTTAACTTGATGTTTAGATTCAAAAAAGTCTCTCGGAAGGTTTCAATACCGATAAGACGTGGCATAATTATTTGCACTTCAAAAGTTGAAGAGATTTTAAATTTAATTTGTTCAAAACTGATGGATTTCACTTTAAATAGTGGAAATAGTATAATACCTATATGAAAAATATCCCTATTGTTTACTATATCATAACCAAAGCATGTTAAGCAAATTTTATAATAATTGATAAGATTTTAAGTAATTTTAAACTATGTTGATAAATTTTACCTATAGTTGAGAGAACACAATAATTGGAGAAACACATACAATCTAAGAAAATCTAAGAACTTCTATTATACTAATAAGAGATAAAGTAGATTGCTGGGTATCGTAGAATCATCCGCTGGTGGAATCCCTTCAGTCGAATACTGCGATCGCTCGCTCATGAGCGCTTGGGGACTTGAAGAGACAAAAGGAAAGCCACGTCCACACTGGTAACCCTGACTGCCAGCCACCATGCCTAATAAAGAGAATCCACAACTGGACTCTTGTACATGCTTGACTGTACATGCCAG
Organism: Megastigmus stigmatizans; assembly: GCA_900490015.1. NCBI lineage: Eukaryota > Metazoa > Arthropoda > Insecta > Hymenoptera > Megastigmidae > Megastigmus > Megastigmus stigmatizans. The sequence goes on from UELV01182169.1 coordinate 10,956, forward strand.
GCGAGCTTCTCGGAACATGTTCTGCAACCTTGACTCAGCGATAGAAAACGTGGTAGCATTTTCATTCCATAGTTATCCAGGTGCATCCCACCTGGTACACAGTCACACAAAGATGGCGATATAACCCCATAAAGACAGTATGCCTCTGCCCTTGGACGTTATGACCTAGAAGGGATCGGCATAATCCAACCCGGATCAAGAGAATAGCTGGCCAGGAGTGATTCTTTCAAAAAGTAAGACACCCATGAGTTGAATTGTATAATACATAATACAATAATACATCGGGTGAAGCGAAGAATAAACGTCCTGGGCATGACTCATTCCCCGATGATCCAAGCCTTCGGCTCTAAATATCATATCAACTTCCCGCGACGTAGTAAAGTCAGGGTCAGCGAGAAGAAAGCTTCCTTACGTGACTCCGTCCAGCATCGGGAAGGCTCTCAAGTGGGGTTTTGATGTGAAGGCGGCAAACGACCAGAGCACGAATCTCGATGATGTTGTCGAACGAACTCCATGGAATTATTCGGATCCAAGTCGATTTTCTCGCTGATTCTACCTGACGATCTCCCATGTGCTGGATATTGATGCAAATCTGATCAGTTAAACCTGCTCTTTGAACTAGACTGTTATAAAATAAATATCGTCTAGGACCTTCCACTACAAGTGGGCAGCGGTCAGTAGTTCTGGTCAATCTCCTGATCTTGATTGCGACGGGCCGGGTGGATTCGAGCTTTCCAGTGAAGCAACGCGGCGCTTTTTCCTAGTCTTATACTAGAAATGTTGAGTGACTGAACTATTTTTATGCTTATCCGCATGGATTAGAGTATGACGATCTGAACCACATTTGCGAGAGCTCCGATCTTGAGGGCAGGTTTGTAGGTGATGATCTTGTCTCAAGCAGCCAAAGCATGGGCCACTGCATCGTAGCATTGCGACACATTCGGATACTGTTACAGCTAATAGCTTCGAGCGTCATTAACCCAATAAGATTTCTTGCAAATTAGGCACGAGTTCATTGCAGTGTTGTCATCTAACTGAGTAAAGCCCTTTTTTCTTCACCGCACAAGTATATTCAGCCGACTCTTTGGCAAATTTCCTTCAAGTTCTTGTTTATCTTCTTTACGCTGATATCCCCTTCGCACCAGTCTAATCCGTGATAATTAATAGTCAGCCAATTATTCTGTATCACGTTGTCTTTACGTAAAAATCTTTAGTTACATTTTGATGCCATTATCCAATCTGCACTAGAACCCTTACTTAAAATTTATTTAGTTATTTTCCAGCCTGGTTCTTCCTCTTTGCCTTATCACTTTTTCCGTGATTTTTCTTTTTCTTCTTCTATGTCTTTCTCTTACTGTTCAAAGAGATACTCTGTTCACCACCACTACCACTGAGAGGCACAGGTTTCTGCGTAACGCGTCTTCTTTTATAGTCCGGTTTATCTATCGTATCTCCACTATCAGCCTTTTATAATGTGGTATTTTAAAACCTGCTTACAAGCTGAGGATAAGTCAGCATACACGAGAGTAGAGATTGCCAAAACGAGAGGTATATTCTGAACTTCACACTTATACGTACTTAGGCAGTTAATGTACCTGTGTGCTGCTCTATAGTATTAACGCGGCATCGAGCGCGCGAATAATCGGTTATTGGTAGCTAATGACTGATTTAAAATTAACTTACACAAGTAGCCATATTAATTAAACGCGGCATTGTCATCTCGAGGGCAAATTTACAAGTAAGCTCGAGGTCTTGATATATACAATTTACATAAGCCATACAGGCTCATTTTTGTAGTTTGTGAAAACATATTATTTCATTTTATTTACTTGAGATTAATTATTTATTTTACACATATATATATATATAT
>UELV01182172.1:0-54579 GCA_900490015.1 Megastigmus stigmatizans
GTCCAAGAGAGTTTATTTTTTTTTGTTTTTTATATTTCCTAACCATTAAACTAACACTAATAATTTAGATTAAGTCAATTATCAGGACTTAATATTCGCGAAGTGCCACTGCTCCGAAATGCGCGAAAGAGGTTATGACTGTTTGTTTTGATTCGGCGTCCACAGCCACACCGTTTTACAGATAGAATAAAAAATAAATAATTGAACTATAGAAGATCATTCATAATTTTTTTTAGGTATTAGGTATATAAGTCTGCTTACATACACTATTCATTTTTAGAGTAAGGAAATCAATTATTGAGTTTTACCATCTTCATTTTAAATTCGTGACACAGTTTCTCATATATACAAGACTAAAAAGTGGTTTTGATCCTTTCACTATAGGTATTTCAGCTGGTTATATTATCAGTCACTACTACGTTTCATTACATATATCTAATATGTATATAAGTAGTAATATAATAATCGTACATAAAAACCGATCGTTTATTTAAAACTGCAAAACTACTCTTTAAAACGAAAAAATTAGATTTTGAAAAAATCCGTGGTAACAGTCATTACATTATTTTATGTTACAGTGTTTTTAATGATTTATCATGGAAACTCTATAGATTTCAATAAAAATAATGTTAGGAATAAAAAATATGGCTATTAACATACTCTCAATAACTTTCTTCAATTATAGAATTAGTTTTATTAGCACTCTTTAAGTTATTGCAAAAATAAAAATTAGCTAATTGAATCGTTATGCTTGAGTAAAAATGATTTTAAGCGCCTAAAAACTGCATTCATTAATGTATTTCTATTCTAAATTTGTAAAATTTGTAATATTACTCGATGTGTATAAAGTCTAGTTATATATATATATAAATTTTACTTATTAAATTAATTAACATAGGTATATCAAATTTTTAGCTACTGTTTATAAAATGCTGCTATATATATATTTAACAAAAACTTTCCAAAAGCTTCCAGGGATTCACAAGTGTACAAAATATTTTTAAAGTTCCCATCAATTCTCGATCATTTCAATGACGTCTTAATTTCACAAAATTTACTAATAAAGAAAGTCGCACACTTCAGAAATCGTATTTTGATTATACAGTTAGAGTTTGGTATTTTCGGAAGCTATGATGCTCCGATTCGTTATTTCATTAAATAAAAAAGCTCCCCATTCAATATACATATAAAAGTACTGAAAATTATAAAGAAAATAATGAAAACATCTTAAATTGTTCAAGTATCTATATTGTAGCATAAAATGATATTTTATAACAAGTAAGTCTTAAATTAAAAGATTTTTCATACAGGTTTTTTATTATCTATCTATTAGTTCAATTTCTTCATCTCGAATAATTGCACAATATTATGAGAAGACATAAGTAAACCGTTCTTTAAAAAAAAAGCACACATTTGAAATAAATATTGCATTCACAGACAATAGAGAAACGCGTAAATCATAATATTTAAAATAATTTGAAGTGCTATACGTTTCTTCGCGTATTTACAAATAATCTCTTTACTAATAGAGGATACTGCAAATGCTCTAGTATAATGTTTTACTATGTAAAAACTTGCTCTAAAATACCAAACATTCTTTTACTTCGAGATAAAAAAAACTGGGCACTCATTCAGTAAGTAACATGTGTCGGTCGTATCTGAAATGCATATATTACCACTGCCACATTTTTTTCGTGGGAATTGAAAGGCACAAAAAACGTATAAAATCTACATAGTCACTTAGAGCATATAAAATAAAAGTATTTTTATCTGTCCACGTGATGGGAAATTCGAAAGAATATTGATTGAAAATTGAGTCTCTATACTCGTTTCAGTCGTTTCTCTTACATGTAGATATAGGGAACAATAGTCTCGGCCCGTTTTTATACGTTTCCTATGAAACTAAGGGATTATACTGCAAGTTTTGTGCGTTTCCATTGCAATATTAATAGGGGCCTCCTGGTGACTGACAATGTTAGCGAAACTTCATGAGTATATTATAAGTACACTTATTAAAAAACTTGGACTCATAGGTATTAAAAACTTTTGTAAAATTTTTTATCATTTTTGGCGAAATTGTTGGTATTATTAGTGTTTCAACTGGTGAAATAATTGTTGTGCCACCAAATGTATTAAAATCAGTATTTTCTAGCAAAAACTGTTCTTATTACAATTTTTAAAATATTGTAACAGTTCAGTCTGTGATTATGCAGCAATGAAAATTATAAAAAGAATTTGTTTAAAATAAGTGTTTGATCTAGCAATCTGCACGAATCTCTCATATAAGCGTTCCGTACCTGAAGAGAAGAAGTTTTCGATTGGCTGCACGAGTAATTCAATAACGACTCCATAAATAATGCATCGATTACGTATACCTACCTGGACTGTGGCTGTGCAATTTCGAATTGATTTTTTTGGGTGGTTTCTGAACCTGTAAGTCTCTTACTTTTTTATAGATCATCAATATAAGTAAACCTAAATTGTTTTAATGAAATTAATGATTTAAATGAATTATCAGTGATATAATATAAGGGTAACTGTTAAATTCATCTGTGCTTTGAATTTAAAATTTTTTTGTACTGCTTGTGCTGTATAAAAGTTAAAATTTTCATAGGTATATACAAATCTTTAAAGATCCTACAATGGAATTGAAATAAAATGTGCGAAATAATTCATGGTTTCGAAATATATTTCATACAAGAATTTGGTCAGATATTGTAGGGTTAAATAAAGAAATATTCATTATAGAGCATAAATTTTTATTGAAAAATTTTTATTTTATATTTTTTACATCAGCTGCAATAGTATGTACTTATTCAATCAATCAATTTTCTTCATCGTACATACGTGAGTGTAAGTTCTTAATGGTTTCAATTAGCGTGAATTTTTATGATTGTCAGTATGAATAATATCGAATGCTAGTATTATAGTACAAAAACAAGCAACTTACAATAGATGATAACATTAAATCTAGAATGTGTACATGAGACATATTTGAAAAAAAAAGTTTTGTCAAATGCAAAGTCAATTTCAGTAATATACAGTCTGAAACAGTTACACTAAACAGAATCGAATAGGAACTAGTTATACTTAAAGTATATTCAAATTTGATTTTTATTTATGATATTATATTTGTTTATTCAAATATAAATATTCAAAGTTAGTAATAAAAATGAATGACAAAACTTTTTTCCCATCGATTTAACGAAGAAGAAAAATAATATTAATTTTATCTATGAAGTCATATGTCGTAAACGTTAAGAACGTGCGATATGAACCTAAAAAGTATACATATAAACATATTTACATACATCAGTCAAATAAATATTTCGAGTTTAATCTTAATTGTAAAAGCAATACAATCAACGCTAAAGTCCCACGAAAAAAATACATACAGTCAAAGGATAACAGTACGCGATGATGTTTTTTTCGGGGTGATCGATTAGCGACAAGAAATTATCATGTATAATATAATAAATCAGATCTATAATTGAGCAGCTGCATTAGTCTTTACACGTACATAATATTTATATCACAGAGTGTTTAGTTTTTTTTTTTTTCATTACGTAGCATAAAAATATCTCATCTTATCATAGTACTATTTTTTTCCATTACAAAAAGCTTCGCTAGTTTGTATTTGTTTTCCCATAGAACTTGTCATTAAGGACTCATAATAAACATGATAATTTTCTTTTATTTATGGAAATACTGCACTTACTTTCTATGTACATGCACCATATTGTTTTTCATTTATTTACACAGTACCTCTTTGTTTATATCGAACAACACTGACAATCGTGTCGTGCCGTGCAGTCAGTCAAGCACCGAACAATCGTACGCTGCATTTGGTATTTGTAATTTCTGCTTTGAAAATAATTTCTTAAGCATTCACTTGGATTTGCCAAAGACTAGAATTTTCTTACGTTTATTCATGAAAGTGGTGTTAGGTGGTTCATTTCCTACACTCGTCAATGCGACATTACGTTATCGCGTATAAAATTAATAGTCTCTGAATTCTCGCGCTGTCCCTTCACCAACGATCCTTGCTGTAAATCTAATTTTTTCTTTAAAAAAGATTGTTTCTTTGCGAAAAATATATAGATCGTCGTATAAAAATACAAACTTTTTTAATGATAAATTTCGAGGTTACCGGGTGGTAATTTACAGCACAGACAATTGAGAAGGACTCGAGCACGCAGTAGCTACCAAATAACTTTAATCGTTGAATAGCTGCACACAGTCTTAGTCAAACTCGTACGTGATCATTTTTCATTTCATCGCATATAGTCTTACGCAATCTTATGCGCCACCTTCTCTCAACGACGGACAGAAAGGCATTCACCCGAGAATCAGAACTTTCTTTATAATATAGCCACCGGAACTTTTTATATAAAAGTCTGCGTCTCTAGAATTTGTATAGCTGCTTAAATAAAATAAAAAAATACGTAAACTCCATAGGCACAGATCATAATCATGTACGTAAATTCCAGGTCCACGAATACACGGATAGCGTCTTAAACTCAAAACAAAAAGAAACCAAGTCAGCCTCTCCTTCATTTCTTGGCAGCAGAGGCAGCAGCAGCAGTAGCAGTGATTGCTGTACCGGGCTTCTTCTTCGTCAGCGTCCCCGTCGTCGCCGCTCCAGTCTTCTCCGTCTGCTCGAACTTTTGCTGCAACGAGGCAACGTTGGACTTGACACTAGCCGCCTTCTGTGCCGCTAGACTGATGTGTTTGGGCTCGAACTTCGTGGGTGTCGTCTTGGTAGGCTGCGCCGAGACTACGGTCTTGGTGGTAGTAGAGCTACCACTACCTCCCGTGGGCGAGGTCTTGTTCTTGTCGGAGAAGCTCGCTGCTTTGGTGAGGAGATTCGAGGGTTTCGGCGGCATGGGGACGCTCTTCTGCCTGGGCAAGGTGGACGTCTTGACCGTCGCGGTAGTCTTGAGTTTGTTGTCGCGGCCAAGGACGTCGGGTGACTTGTTGGGATGTGCGGTGTTGGAGCTGCAGCTCGAGACGAGATCGGGACTGTTGAGTTTGGCGTCTTTGGACGCAGGCGGCAGGTCGGTGTTGTTGTTGGTTTTGGAGGCCTTCAAGCTCGAGTCGGAGTTCTGTCTGCTGGTGGGTTTGGCGGTGGTAGTCGTGTCCGAGCTCTGCCTCGCGGGCTTCTGCTGTTTGGTCTGGAGACTGGGCGGAGTCTTGGTGCGACTGAATCCCGGCTTGGGTGGCGTCGTAGCTTTCGTCTCCTCCTTCTTCTTCTCGGCGGGCTTGATCGGCGATTTGGCTGGTTTGATCGAGACCGTCTCGGTCTTGCCGCTCGTTGGGACGTTAACCGCGGACGGATGCAGGTAGCCAGAGCTGGTCGTGGAGTTGGAATAGACGCTGCCGGGCGATTTGTAGTGGCTACTGCCGGCCGTCGAGTTGGCGTAAGTGTCGGAGGTCCGGCCGCCCGAGTCTGGCCCCTCTTGGTCGTTGCTGAGCGTTTTGGTCGAGTAGATCGAGTCGAAGTTCCGATTAGAGATCTCCGAGACGATCTCGGACAGCAGGCCCATGGAGTCGGCGCTGGTTTTGGCACCGGTATTGGCAGCGACCTCGACGCTCTTGGGAGTCTTGTACTCGTTTTCGGGACTGGTCTTCGCCGCGGAGCTCAGCGGCTTGGGCTTGATCTTCTCGGCCAGGGATTCCTCGATGACGGCGTAAATATTGTCGTTGGACGGCGATTCTTCCATTATCTTGCCGAGACTCGCGTCCGACACGAGACTCGTGCAGTCGTCGTAGGCATTGTCGGTAATTGGTTTAGCTGCTGCTGGTGGTGGTGGTGGTGCTGTCTTGAGGGTAGGATTCTGGTATCCCGGTAGACCAGGTATCTTGTTGGTCTCCTTCGTTGGCTGAGCAGTGGCCGATTCCGTGGCTTTGACAGGTGGTCCAGGCGGTGGCGAGGTTGGTCTGACACTCGCCGGTATACTAGTCGGTCTCTTGTTGCCGTTGCTGCCATTGGCCTGTCTCATCGAGCCAAATGTGTGAATGGCTGGTCTAGGCGTGACCTTGCTGTCCCTCATCGATTGGGCTCGTAGGACCGGGTTCTTCTTCTCCTGCTGATCCAGGACAGTGGCGTTGGTGTCGGGCTTGACGGGTATGCTCGCGCTCGGGATCTCGATCTCCTTCTGGGGTATGGGATTCGAGATCTCGAGGTTCCTCAGGATCTCCTTGTCCATGACCTTGCTCGCCTTGAGATGGTGACTCCTGGGCAGGCTGTTGGCGTTGTAGCGGCTCGGTCCGCACTCGTCTCTGCCCGCCGCAGCGCTCTGGGAGTTGCTCTTGGCCATCCCGGAGATGGGGTAGAGCATCGAGGCTATCCTCGTGAGGGTGCTGCTGCCGCTGCTGGCCTTGTCCCCCAGTGCTCCTCTTCTCCTCTCGTTCGAGGAGTCCCCGGCGAGGGCTGTAGCCACGGAGTTCTCGATCGCGGCACCGCTGGCTTTGAGGAGACTCCTGTCGGCTGCAGCGGCTGCTGCGTACGATGCGGTGGCCTCCGGGTGGAGCCTAGGCGGTATGTCGGGGGCAGGTCTGGTCGGCACCTTGGCGCAGTTGAGCTCCATGGAGGTGCAGGTGGTGGCGGCGAGAACGGGACTGCTGATCAGCGGCCTGGCGGTACTGCCGGCGTTGGGTGGGGGCAGGGCCGGGGGTACCCCGACCAGCTTTCCCTCGGGTTCCTCCGCCTCGGTCTCCACGGACGGTCTGTTGTCCGTCTGCCTGAGGGCACTGCTGCGCTGTATGGGCTTGAGGTTGGTCTTGATGGGTACCGTGGTGGCAATGAGGGCCGGGTCGTTGATCCTCCAGGCGGCCGGTGTTGGTGCCGTTGGCTTGACCTCGGGACTGCCGGTCGCGGTAGCTTTCGCGTTGAGCTGCGGTAGGCCGGGACTGATGCTGAAGCCCTTGAACTGTCCGAAGAAGTTGTTGTTGAAGCGCTCGTCGGGGTCGCTGCTCTTGGGCAATAGGCTGGCGCAGGCTGGGTCCTGTTGGCCGGTCGCTAAGCCCGAGTCTATGCTGTCGATGCCGGCACGGGGCAGGGGTTCGATCGTCTTGATGGCTGGCAGACAGCTGCCGTTGCTCGTTCCGTGCCGGGGGTTGTGGTGGTTGTGGTGGTGGTGGTGGAGGCCGCCGCCGCCGCCGCCGCCGCCGCCGCCGAAGCCGAAGCCGCGCGTCAGTCTGTAATTTCAGAAGATGGTGTTTGTCTTGTATTAAGCGATCGGAGGATCGAGGAGAGGGAAAATTGCAAGCGACATCCCCCCGTCACATGTACTCTGTCACACACACACACTCTTTCAAGCTAGTATATATATATATATATTCATGCAAATTTTTCATTATACTATAATGTGCAGGTTGCTGAAGAAGCATCGATTTTTTTTTCTTTTTTGTATAAATAGATTTGAATTCAAAAGTTATGTTGCGGTGCAGAGTTTAAAAAATTTAACGCGATATCTTTTTTTAGTTCAAGCGAGTTTATAAAACAGAACTTTTACACCGTAACTTTCAATGAAGAGACATTATTTTTCTTTTGCAAAGGCATTAATTCTCTAAACAATCCATCTCTTTATCCACACCGATGTGTGGTTTTTTTTATTTAACATTTTAAAAATTTGGTTTATAATTACATGGATACCTTATTTCAGAATAACAATTATTTTATTGTAGAAATATAAGTTATCAAAACATTCACAAATGAATTAGTTCTCAAATAATTACAGATAATAGCCAAGTTTTGCATCGATTGATAAAATAACTAATGTCTAAATACGCTAAATATATTCACTAATGCATCAAACATAGCCCACAAGCAAAAATACACCACATCATGCACCAACAAAACATTATGCATTATATCCCACTCGTAGCGTGCAGCTCTCAAGCATCATTACAGCGCAGCAGAAGTGCAGGGTTATTAGATAGAGGTCGGAAAAGTTAGTAGCAAGCATTGGAAAAAAAAAAAAAAAAAAAGAAGTGTAAATTGTCATTGATTATACATATGTATATATAAGGTTTTGAGAGAACGACACCAGACGCAAATTCATCTTATGAATTTGTTTTTATTGCATTACATGGAATTTGAATGTGTTACAATGAGTTTTAGAGCTCAGTTGCCAAGATGAGTGTGCATAATATATTATATATCAGTTCATCGAACGGAACGATAACATTGTTATTATTTGTTTCTGCATTCGATGGCGGCATCTTGAGTTGGATTCGACGTTAATCTTGCGGCAACTGCTTATTTTTCCAACATTTTTCATATATCATACCCATGCATAACTTCGAGAATTGACGCAGTAAAAAGAAAAAAGAAACAAATCGCGTCGAAATTAAACTGACGCGAAGATTAAAAAAAAAAAGAGGGAAAAAAATCTTAAAAAGAGATACAGAACCACATGAGAATTGCTACAGATATAGGAATCGAACATGCAAAGTGAACGTTTTGCATTCCGATTCACTTTGACGAGTAACACAAATTATCTACTCATGCACTTACATCTAAATTGTTCATGCTAGCACACACTTAAAAGCTAAATAATGAGTTTTTTTCGTTGCGTCGCTGATCGCGTCAACTTGGCGATAAACTAGATCGATTCTTTGATATTTCGAGCTAATAAATACACGGTTATTCCTAGATGGGATTTTAAAGATCTAGTTTACTGATTAGGTTTAATCATTATAACAAAATTACGTATCAGTTTGAATTAATGCTATCGTGATTTCCACCATTTCGAGTAAATCAATTGGTATGTGATAGATCGTAAACCTGCAGTCAGTAAAATAGATCCCCGGTAACTTTCACTATCCCCTTAGTTAAATCAGCGCTTCTCCAGATAAAAACATCTTATAATTAAGTGTCACAGTGATGACGAATGCGTTTCCATTTTTAAAATAAAAAAACAATTGTATAAGTACTTTTATTAACATGCGTTATAAGTTAATTCGGATCACAGGTTGTGAGCACATTTGGCAATGCCGCGACATAGTCTGCGTTCTACGTAAGTACAATATTTAATCGGTCTCGTAAAAAAAAAAAACATTTGGTCTAAGAGTTAGAGTTACGGCAAGTTTTTGCATCTTCTAAAAATTAAAATAATCTACATAGAGGCAGTGATTTTCAATAATTATCGACTACCTACATTTCTGCTCATTTAAAATGATATCATGATAATTAACACGTACTTTTTATTTGCGAATTATTCTCATAAAAAGTTAAATTTCATTAATCTATTTCTATTTGAATCTTTAAGATAATGAAATACGGCAACATTCTGGCAATATTTTTTTTATCCATCAGAATAATTTATTTTCCTAAATTTCAGCACTTTAAGTTTATTTATTTATTGTCATAAAATAACTTTTTAAATATATTCTAATTATTGCTTTGTCTTAAAAAAGAATATTTATTAATATAATTGGCAAGATTTAAAATCTTTTACACATTTAAGTTTTTTTATAAATATTGATATAATTTAATAAGAAGATTAATTTAAAGACATTAAAAAATTATTATTTCATATATAATGTCTTGAATTAACGGGTATTAATATAAATAGAATTCAAATTAAGCTATTAATAATTTTTGGTTCTCTAAGCTTGTAACAAAAAACCTAGATACAACAAAAATAAACGTATAGCTTTATTGATATAGTGTCAAATAAAGCTTTATTTTAGATATTCTCTTAGATATCTTTTTCTTTTTAAACATTTTACTCAAATAAAACACAAAAATTTTGTTATTTTTGCTAGAATTATTGAGTTGATATCACATATATAAAAAAATATATATTATACCTATGTAAGTAAAGTAGATCGTTCATTTTAAATGCCCGTGATTCACATTTAGCAAAGCATTTAAATTTTATTAATTCAAATTAAGTATGTGGTAACAATTTTATTGTCCCTCTAATACGTTTTAAGATTACTAATTATTTATATAAATTATCTATTAGATTCTTTCTAAGTTATTATGAAAATTTTTTCGTACTTTCTGGTGTACTTTGTTTTTTAAGTTTTCATTTGCCGACGGTTTTATGTAAGTACAATTTAATGTATGTATAATTTTCTTGATTATTCAATGGCGGAAGATTATGTTAAGCTTTCTTCCGTTCTTTAAAAAGAAAATTAAAGATTAACGTAATCTCCTTTTCCAAAGGGGTGTGAAAGTGCTAATTTATTTTTTATCCACTAATCGATCTATCGCAGAGTGCTTGTTTTTTCAACTAGAATGATTTTTGTTAACTTTTATCAAAAGATATATCTTCAATTAGTTTAAAGTATTATACAAAATTAGTTGGTCGAAAATATAAAATAATCTTGGTCTAATCTTGGTCTAGTATTATGCATTTGTAGTATTATGTGATAAAACAAAATTACTATTTGATAATATCTCTGATAACATTTCAGTCTTTATATTTATATAAGTATTCACCTATGAAAGTACCTATTGCGAGGCAAACACTTCAGTACACTTTTTATACAAAAATAAAAAGGCACTTGGCCGTGGCAACAATCGCGACAAATTAGCCACTTTCACACGACCCTCCAAACCAACGAGATTCCCTACTCCGAGCACCACCTATCCCCACGTCAAGGATTGAAAAACTTGGGCTTGGCGCTCTGAGGCGGCGCAGGCGGCGGTGGGGGCTTCTTATCGTAAAACGGCGCGGGCGGCGGCTTTTTCTCGTAAAACTGAGCCGGGCTCGGCTTAGCCATCGGTACGACCGGGAGCAGCGGCGGAGGCGGAGACTGGCCCTTGAGCAGAGCCTCGCTACTACTACTCGCGGCGATCTGAGGCGTCGGGGCTCCCGAGGCGCTCGGACTCTCGCGCAGCTGCTCGAACTTGAGATCCGTCTTGAGCGTGAGTCCCTTGAAGTTCTTGCAGGGCTGGACGGCGGCCCCACCGACTCTCTGCAGCTGCTGTATGTGCTCGGCGAGCTTGATGCCGAGCTCGGTCTTCAAGGGACTCGCGCGCCTCGCCGGATCTCGCGCCTCCCTCGCCACCGCTGCCGCCACCACCACCGCCTGCGTCGTCGTCGCCGTCGACGCCTCGTCCGGGAGCAGCGACTTCCTCCTGTACTCGATCTCGTTGCTGCAGCTTATCGCCTGGGGATTCGTCGTCGAGACTAGGTCCCTCTTGACTATGCGTATTTTGTCCCTCGGTAGGGTGGCTATGCGCTCGCTTATAGTGTAAGGCTTGTTGGCGACGGTGGGAGCCTCGGGTGGCCCATCGCGTATGGCTTTGGCCTTGTCGGCGGCCCGCGTAACGAAGAGCCGCTCGAGGAAGGTTTTGCTACGGGTTTGCGAGTTGGCTTTCGGCCGTCTAGTTTTGAAGCAATCAACACTCGATACGTACGTTGACATTGGGCCGCTCGTACTGGTCTTGTTCCACTGCTTGACGCCTGCGCCGTTGTTGCGGGTGTACCACACGCCGAAGGAGACGAGGCCAATCGTTGGCACGATGCCCAGGAAGATTATGTACAGGCTCATTATGTACTCGCTCCTCGCTGCAAAGTCGCACAATTCACAGGGATTATTTCAGTTTGATTTTCGATTCCAACAATTACGACGTGTTGTATATATTGTATCACACGACTAAGTCGTGAATGACTTTGCGTTAATTGTATACATTAGATTATTTTGTGTAAATAGAGTTACCGTTCGGATCTTCAGCTGGTCCACTGTCCTCGGAGCCTCCGACTCCGGGTTGAGTACAGTCCGGTGGTTGGAAGCCTCGATTGCAATGACAATGGCCATTACTATTGCACACCCCATTACCGCTACAGTTGTTTGGACAAGCTTTGCCGCCGAAGGACGAGGTTCGCAACTCCGCTACCGGCATACATTTTTGATTCACGCACATCTGCAAGGATATAATATAGGATATGAATTAACGATAATAATCTTTAAAAGCTTTGTTTACGCACTTTTCCACGAATGTTGTTAATTGATATTTTTTAGTGATTTCAATATATACACATACACTTGCTCTCTTAATTTGAAATCGATAAAAGAATTATTGCCAGAATATATGCACTGGTTTTTCAATGAACTTCAACGTTTACTGGTAAAACAATGAATATACATAAATATTAGTTTTCGAGATTAAATTACGAGGGCATAATGGTTTTAATAAACATAATACGAATTAAGTATAGACAAATGAAGATATAAGTAAGTCTGAATAAAATGCGCGGTAATAATATTTTTGAGTAATTGTACCTTTCCCTGGGCACATCTCGCGCCGTCGGGCGCAAGACCAGGATCGACCTGATTCAATCCCAGATCGACCATAGCCGATCGGCATGCTATTATTCTTCCCTGACTATTGATGAACGAATGGCTGAGGGTCGCAACCGATTCCATACCGAATTCGAGCCTCTCGTTCAGGTGCTTGCAATGCAGCATGCCGCAAAGAATATTCCTGGTGAAACAAACAAATGTCAATTACCATTATATATACACATTTGCAAGTACATAGTATTGTAATGTATATAACTGACTGATCGTGGCACTTGACGTAATTGTGTCCAGTCCTGTTGAAGCCGCAGTTGCCGTTCTTGTTACCCTTGTTGTTCATCTCGTAGCAGAGGGAATCGGAGGAGGATCCGGTCGGTCCCCACAATAACTTGCACTGATCGTTGTGGGTCCTACAGCTGCCCTGATAGCAGTAAGCCTTGGTCATGCTGCAGCTCTCGCCGTCTATCTTGAATACGTCGGCGGGACAGTATTCGCTCTGTCCCGTGCAGTACTCGGGCAGGTCGCACTCCTGCTCTGCGCTTCTGCACTCCGTACCGGCGCTCTTGGGCTTGCAGGTCTTCAAGTCGCAGCATTCACCCGTTGCGCAGCTCGCGTTCGAGTGTAGCATACAGGTGGTGGCGTCGCAGCAGGGATTGTCGCAGTTCTCGACCAAGCCGCAGTCGCATTGTTCACCGGGCTCGACGAATCCGTTGCCGCAGATCGGACTGTCGAACAGCCGCTTGGGCTTGTTGCGCAGACAGTAGTCCATGCCGTGCTCGAAGGCCAGGGCCAGATAGGCCAAGGAACAGGAGGACCAGTGCGTCGGACCGGATGAGCCGCTCGACGGGGCCATTATGCATCTGACGGGGAAACAAACGTTGACTTTGTTATTATATAGAACGAGAGTCGCCGCACCGTTTGCGCTTTGAAGCGCGAGGATAAAAAATATCGAATCGAGCCATCTCGATCGTGACTTTTGGCCGACATATTCAGAGGCTGTATCGTATATACTCGTATATATATATAAAGCGCCACCGGCGTTAAATCAAGTCCAATTGGTTTGTCAAAGTTCAATTTACCATCGGCTGCGCGCGCGAGAGGCGTATAATTAACTCTATCCCCCTCTCCTGGCCGCTCTTCGATTATAACGGAAGCAGCAGCGACACAGAGAGAGAGAGAGAGAGAAATAGGTTGAACGAGTGAATTACAGTATAGAATCGTAGATAGCATACACATATGTCGGAATTGAATTACACACACACACATATATGTATAATGCGAGCGCGTTGATTACCTCTCCTCGGGGCACTGGCACTCGCCGGTATCGTGTTCCATGCCGAAATTGTGACCCATTTCGTGGGCTACAGTTGCTGCGACCAATCCTACGACGTTCGAGTGATCTACGGACACGCCGCCCGAGAACTCGTACGTGCAGATCGGACCCTTCAGCGCTTTGCCCACTACTCCCTCGTCGAATTGCATTTTCCTGGAAAAAAAGCGCAGAAAGTTATATATATATATATATTTCGGGGATACGCCAGTAATTAGCTGCAGTTTTTAATTGGGGGAATTTTCGACCGTATGTAGGCTTTGCCTTTTTTGCTGTATATGGCTAGGTTATTCATTCGAAATTTGGATAGGTTGTAAACGTAATAGGAGGAAATTGTGATTGAAAATTTACCAAGCTATTTCACAAGGTCGGCAGACCACACTGTTATACATCTTCCAGATTTAAGAAGTGTTTCGTTATCGAGTATATAGGATTTCAAACCGTAAAAATAATTGACATTTATATAATTACTATGGTAATTGAAATAGTTGCTGAAATTCATTTTTTCATCATGAAAATCATTAATATTGCTATAACTTTTGATTTATTAAACATTGCCGTATGTAGTAGCGATAAAAAGACTTTAAAAGAGAAAACACTTCTATCTGTAAAATTTTCATCAATCATCAGCATACAAAGACTTTAAAGAAAACTTTTATACCTATATATTTATTTTCTATAAGTGAATTTAAAACAAAACGTAAACAAAAAAAGATGTATAAATGATGAACTTACGTGAGCAGTTGTGCATTATCGTTGGGTATGGTCTTGACCAATCGTTCCCTGCGATACTTCAAGAAATTATTGAGCGTCGTGTCGCCGTTGGTCAACAGGTGAATCTCGTCGGCGTCCGTCCATACCTCGACACCGACCAGAGCGATGAAAATATTTAGTGGCGTATAAAGCTGGAGAGAATAAACGTTAAATCGACCTTAATGAGTATAATCGCCTCGTAAACTATCTCGATCGAAAAATCCGCGCTAACAGTTATAAGCTCTCATGGTTTTGTTTTTATTACACATTTTCACAGTTAAGTCTTGTGCTTACATTCATTAAAATCTATCCTCAAAACAACGCGTGCCGCAATCGATTCCAAGTCCCGTGATCAAATCCCAATTTAAAAGGCAGCGGTGTATAAATAAAACCCGCAGATGTATAAAGTTTTCGATACTCAACTGGCGAGCGTTGGCAAGAAAGGCAGCGAAAAAAGGAAAAAAAAAGCAGGTATACTCACGGCATTGATGATGTTGGCGATATCCTTGCAGTGATGGTGGACTCGGGTGAGATTCTCACCTAAGGCCGTGTACTCATTTTTGTCTATAACGAGAACTAGTTCGACGTAGCGCGACTGGCGGTTCGCGTTGTAAGGGCCTCGTATCGTTTCGGTCGCTCTCTTGTGCTGCGAGAAAACATAACAAAATCGGTTTTCCTATAATAGTGTATATATATATCGTATAGTTGGCGGCTGCTGCTTCATCGTTAGACTTCAAAGAAAAATATTTTCGTCGTCTCGCTCGTTTTCTTTTTCATCGGAGTTCACTAGCTGGACATTTTCCGACGCGTCGCGCTTTGTCGCGGCATAGGTAGTCGATTTTCATTTTATCGATATAGAAAAACAAGGCGAGGAGAATAACAGTACGGTAAGTATATTAACGGTTTGCTGGTGAGAAACGATTTTACGCTTCAATTATATATATGAATTTAAAGCTTTTTTATTGCACCGAGAGCCGTTGAAAATAAATGCGCGCTGAGCTCGAGATTGATAGGCCGAAAGTATTCATAGTGAAAGTTTAACGGCAAAACTTGATTCTAGAAGTTTATAGGGTTAGGCTTCGGGGGATAGAAAAGGCTTGCTAATTTATTAAGGAACTATATTTGCTATTTATATACACTTACTCGGGAAGTTCGGTCGGCTTTTTTCAAGGCGGCAAGCTCCTCTGTAATGTGATGCGCCGTCCCTTCGTAACCTGGAACAAAATTCGATATTCAATTTCGATCGTTAACTAGGATCAATGGCTAGGAAAATGGAATATTTTAAATCTTAGAAATGCTTTGACAATTTCTTCACGAATTTAGGTATTTCATTGTACCTTACTTTATTATTGTAATTTTATTATGTACATTATTGTGTGTATTCTATTGAATTAATAAAATGTTAAAAACAGAGATTATGTAAATTCTGAAGGAGGTCGGATTACCTTAAAAAGATCTCCTCGCTATATAGGATCTCCTTTCGAAATGTAAATATCGTAATTACCAGCGATAATCGTGACTGTCGTTAATAATGCAAAAATGTTATATAACCCTGGGGATTGCATTTAAGGTAATAAGAAAGTAAAAATTAAAATATATTTAAACAATTTAACAAATCTTGGATTTTTATATAAAAATATAGCAACAGGATACATTTTCTACATTTCAAACCGAAAAAATAGTCTCGGTAGATTTTCTTTTCAATTCAGGCTTTAGTCGAGAGCCGTTGAATGGGTCTATTGGCAAAAAGAAAAAAGAAATACACCGCAGGCCGTCGAAAAAGCGAGAACAAATTCTCCGATAAAAGAAGGAACGCGCGGCGCGGCATCGGAGGTAAAGCGAAGACGAGCGAGAGCCGAAAAACTCAAACGAAAGCAGTTTCTTTGTCTCTTTAGTATATAGCGAGGGATAGGATTGCTTCTGCAAAGAAACGGCTGCAGTTACGGCCAAGAGTGAAATCCCGAGGGGGAGTCTTTTAAGCCTTTTCAAGAGTATAGTGTGTATCATTGCTGATGTGACTATTTTCCATTGATACGGTTCTGTAGTTTTTTTCAAGGCTATCTTTACCGCACATGTACGAATGAGTGACATGGTCCAAAATTTAAATATATAAATAACTGCAGTGAATGAATGCTAATTGTGCATACCTATATAATAATCCTAATGTGGGTTATTATCGTTATATGAAAAAGGCTATAAAGCTAAATATAGATGATAATAATTAAGATATAGACATTGTAAATCTGTTGCAGATTTTTAATGAAGTGTATAATAGCCGCGGTAAAAAGATCTACAAATTTTGACTTTAGAAGTAGGTAATAATCATAAAAAAAATATGTGGTTCGAAAATTATTAGAAGTAAAAACACATCATCACTCATCGGACTCAGCATCAATTTTTTTTCTTAGTTTTAGTTCTCCCTAATAGAGTCACTCTCCATAGCAGAAGAACCGAACCCTCAAATGTTCGATCTCAAGTATCCAAACAGCTATATATAAAAAAAAAATCAATCGAATTGACCGATCACCTGCGGGCCGATCCCCCGATTAAATCCCAAACGCGCAGGCGACAAATTTCAACGCGAGAGTCCCCATTCACTCGCACTCGCATTAGCAATTCCAAAATCTTCGCCGGTCCGTGAATTACACGGCTTATACTCTCGAGACGCCCAACAAGAACAACTGCACAGCACGCGCGGCAAAACAAAACCGTGTATATACGTATGCGCGCGTGCGGCGGACGCGGCTCGGAGAAAGAAAAAGAGAGGAATCAAGAGTCGGAGCGTAAAGCCCGTTTAGGGAAAGACCGGTATATACCGGCTGCTGCATAGTTTCAGAGACAGAGAAAGAGGGGGAGGGAGAGAAGAGGCAGGCGGTGTTTCTTTTTTTCGCGATCGCGGCCGGCTGGCCTTGCGCCTTTCTTTTAAAAGGCGAGCCTCGATCTGTAAGTTCAGGATCATCTCTCTCTCTCTCTCTCTCTCTCTCTCTCTGCTGTGTGTGTGTAGGTTCGAGGGAATATAAGGCGTGCACGCGAGTTTATACGCGGATGTGTATATTTTTAGTTTTTTTTTTGGCGCGTGCACCGATTGGAAAATGCAGCCGCGTCGATCGATGGAAGGTTCTTGGATGCTGTTGCGCGGATTACGAAAGAGTTGGCGAGTGCGTTCGGAGAGGCGTTAATAAGTCTTTTCTTCTGCCGAGTTACGACGAGCTGTTGATACCTGACGCTGCCGAATCGTTAGAGACTTTTTCGCGGAATAGTATATCGTTAGCAATAGTGTAATACAGACTTTGTTTAATGAAAAATTGAAAATATACTCAAGATACTTGAACTTGTTTAAAACAATTGTACGTTAACATATAGATTACTTGGCTGCAATGTTGAACGTATTTTTCACAGCAGATTTACATTAATGCGGGGTTTGTACAGCGGTTAGCGCCATGACATCCAGACATTACCCCCACGAGCTAAAATATCGATGACTATATAATACACTGCAAGGAAGGATGGAACAGTGTAAAAGGAATCGATGAGCATTTCCATCGATCGGCAAAAGTGAATTTAAATTCTGTGATGTATAATATACATATTCAACGAATGATGGAAGCTTTCGCAAAAGCATAGCTTATTCCAAGTATTTCTTCTGCTTGCGCCCAGAAATTCTCAATTATCAAACTTTATGTATGCCGGGACTTAGTCGGCATTTCTTCGATTCTGCATATTTAAATATCTTCCCTCCGCCATTCCGAAAGAAATTCAACTTTTATTACTGTCCTCCACTTGAATTTAAAATTTCATTCTTTTGCACTAAGGATCGTGTACACACATAATATACATTCGGCAGTTTTATCGGTATCGCTATATAACGATAGAAAATATCGAGCGAGCAGATTTAAAAAGTTGGAAGGCAATCGAAGCTAATAAAGCAGTAAGTCCACAGCTCTATCCGTTGTACGCATATAAATTACGCATTACGATATATAGGCAGAGAGGCTTGCGGTCGTGCATAGGACGTGACGCAATGCGCAAGGACTTATTTATAATATGAAAGAAAGCTAGTACTCACCGCAGGTATTGTTAGCTATGAGATCGGAGTGCTTGTAGAGGTAGTGCGTAGACTGGAGGGATTCCTCCTCGGGTTGAATGTGGTGGAGCGATTCGCCGTCGAATATGACGCCCTTTAGGCCCCGACACGTAGACACAGCCGCCCACGAGCCTGGCATGTCGCGGATGCTGCCTTGATAGTGGCATAGTTCCTGCGAACAATCAAAAGATATCATGCTTTTGCGCTCGATACGTAAGAATGAGTACTTGGTTAGTCACGCGGGTTATTATCGTACGCTTATTGTTTATAAATTATAACTTTTTTTTTTAATTGAAATTTGCATTATAATCATGGGATTTATTGTTGTTTGATATTAAAGTGATATACATTAAATTTTATTTCTGTTTATACTGAAATAATTGTTTCGTCAACTTGATTTTATTATACAGAAAAAGTATAACGAAGGTTATTAACAATTTATCGGACTAGTAATGATAATAATTTAATGATTTCACCGCGCAACGGTTAATTTAAAATTTCCTATAATAAATATCAAGTAACAAGATTAGAATAGCATATAGAATAAGGCCAATAACATTATTTATTCGAGTATAGTTATTTAGGAATAATTATTCCTTTCCAGGTAGAAGCTCCCGAAATTAAACCGTTGAATAATTCTAAAAAGCTTCAATTGAGAACATTATCATGAATTTTAATGCTCGGAAACAACAGCATCCGCTGGCCTCGGCAAAATCGATCGATACGAATGAAATTAACGAAAAATTAAAAATTAACGCTAATTCGATTACAATCACTTATCTATATAACAAAAAAAACTGTGTTAAATTAAAAGATGATTTAGTTTAAATGCATTATTATATATATTAATTATGATTACTTTTTCGCAGAATTAATAATTTATAACACCTGAGGGAAAAGCACGATTTTCTTTTTTCTTTTACATCCAGTTATCATAATCCGTGGTATACACAAGGCCATAAATCCCCCGAATGAAAACCAATCAATTATCCAATGGCATATAAAAAATCGAGATAACAGGATTTTCCGCAATGCAAAAGGAAAGAGTGCGCAGTGAAAATAATTGGATCGCCGAATCGCAGCCGCGCTTTAATAACAGCGCGAAAGTCGCAATAAAAACCGCGGGTGCCATAGTCGAAATCGCCACCCAAAATTGTCCAAACGAAGCACTCGACAGCAGCCGCTAGTCGAGCGAAACGGACTAACGCTTTACCCCGCTATACCGAGCATTACACAATCAACGATATATAGCGCCGCGAAAGGCTATTTTCAGGCTTCGAGATTTCCGGAATGCCAACTGCAATTGCGCGCGGCTCGACTATATGTAACGTCGCGCACGTGATCCAATTGATAGAGAACGGACGGCATCCGCGACGCCGCTCCCGCGTATATACATATATATATACACGCGGAGAGTGTAACGACCTCCGATCGTTCGAGATAGCGCGTCTACTCTTGCAGCTTTTTTTTTTGTTTCCTTCGTCTATTGTTACGAATGGCGCGATGTCGGGAATGAACTCGTATGATAATTGGGTAATTTTTTTTTACATCGCTTTTTGACCATACTACCTTTTTTTTTCTTTTACTTTCTATTATGCAGCGCGGGTGACGGTGTTTTGAGGCGCTTCATCGCTCTACAATTACAAAGAGGGAGGAGGAATTATTCAGAGTCGTTATGCTAGTGAACGTTGGACAAAGGGTGTGCACACTACTCGCGCTTCTTTTTTTTTTTTGTTCAACTTTATATATTTATCTTTTGCATGGAGAGAATTTATGGGCCGTAGCCGCGCGGGACTGTTTTGACATATTCAAACGGGACCGGTTTAACAATGTGTATACGTATATGTAATTTACTCAGTCGTGCGAGTGGCAGGTATTTCGAAGGAAACCCATTTTTTTTTGTTGCCGCGGAATAATATCTTTTGTGCGCGGCTGCTGCGATGACTGACATTGGGGCTATACGCGGGAAATTGTACAGGCAATAGGTTATACGTCTATGTATCGATTTCCGATGATAGAGACTTTATCTCGGCTGAGGAAGCTTTACTTTTCAAACTGGATGTGTCGGATTGAGAATTGAAGGATAAAACAATAATGAGTTAATAATGCTATAGAAGTAACGGTATTATTGCTTTCTGACAGTATTACAACGATTATTATTAATATCAAATTCCGAAGCTACCGCTTTATTTTTAATTACTCAATGACTCTATATCTCTCGGGAGTGAAGTGGACTGTCTATTGCCACATTACACAACTTTTAGCATAATGTTCATATACTAAACAATTGTTATACCGAAATTCACAATATTTCGACTAGGATAAACGTAGACGCGATAATTTAATTCAATTCGCATTGCTTCTTATTATAGTTTCATTTATAAAAGCTGCTAACATAATAATCTAGCTTTGGTTGTTTTGCCTATCCCACAATTCCATCCAGCATATATAAGTTAAGTCTATTGTGTACCACGACGAGAGGTATCTCGTCCAAAATACAGAGAATTATACTGTATAATATACAATGCGCAAGAGGGCTAATTTAAGACCAATAAATATATATATATATCCAAAGAATCCCAATACATAGTGGCAATGATCCTTCCACGCAAGTCAAAAGATATAAAACTATTTGATCGATCCTCCCCCGCGCACAGCTTGTCTGTACGCGTTAAATTACAAAAAGAATGAAAGGAAAAAAAAAAGGGGGAACAAAAAAGTAAGAGCGTACACAAACTCACCACTTTAGGAGGTACGTGCGTCTTGAAGGCGCCTTGATGCTGGTACCTCTCCTTATAGCCCACAGGAATGAGATCCGTATTCAGTCTTAGATCGAGGATCCGAGTAGCTCCGTTCAGCTCTAGACCGATGCTCAAGACGTCCGTGTGCTCCGTATCCTGAAATCAGTTTTCACCACACATTACGACACAATCTTTTATTCTTGACCTTTCTCAATGTCTGTGTACGTGTCTCTATGTGTTTGTGTGTGAAGGGTTGACGCGGTATTCTTTCGAATCGAATTGCGGCTATGGGCGATTTATGGCGCTCTACGCGAGCGGAACTGGAATTCGCGAGATGTTCGTAGTCGTGGTTTTATGCTGCTGTTGCATGCGGGACGAGTGACGCGTGATCTTTTCGCCGTGGAGATCTTTATAGCGGCCTATATAAAATCTATTTTAATGACGGGACTGCTGCGGGATTTCTTGACGGTGCGGCGATGTGTATCGGAGTATCTATGTGGAAAGAGGAATATCGATTTAAAATATAGACGGTTGCATTTATACATTTGATATCGAGCTGTTTATTATACTTTACGATATCGATTGATTAACTTTGGAAAGCTCCTTCAAAAAAGTCGGGCTGCTATTTACATAAGTTAGGAAAATCTCGAGAAAACTTTGGTGAAAAAGTGCTTTTCTTTTCTGTACACAAGCAATTTATTTTTAAGATTGACGCTTTTCTAAATCAAACGTAAGGTATAATGTAAAAATATCGTGGATATAAAGTACGCAGCGATTTAAATTATCTTTCTATAAAAGGCTTTATACGTTTATTTATAAAACGACGACGCGTAAGCTTTATCTTGCGTAATCATTAATAAATCGAACAAGAGACAGTTTACGCTCCCATTAATGTAATAATAACGAAATAGATAAGCATGTTTCTCCATTGATTCACAAGCGATTCATTCTCTAACTAACCAATCGTTTTACAGCTCCATTTTGCACAACCACCCATAAATAATCCATACATACCGCGTCATCCACACGCTAATCAGATTAAAACCGAATAGCCAATACAAGAATCACCTTACGACATATCATCCTACCAAAACAAAGACGCTGACTAAAAGAAAAATGCAGGAAAGGAAGACAAAAAGAAGATAATAAAGAAATCACTGTATTATACAAGCGCGCGATACAATTCTCGTCCGGAGGCAACAAACTTTGCAAAAGACAATTAACAAGCATCACGCTGCTTAAGTCGCCCTCGTAAATCACCGGTACTGCACGGCGAAGTAACAGTATATAAGATATACGTATATATATATATATATATATATATATGTAGAGCGAGAGAGAGAGAGAGAGAGAGAGAGATTTGCCAACTGCAGCAAACTCTCGCATGCACTGCCACGTTTAATTTAGTTGCATAAGCGTCCCGCGTTTATATACATATATAGGTATACGCAAGTTGAAGTCGGAAGTATTAAAGGTGGACAAACTTATGAATTTGCCGCGTTTATACGTGTGGCGCCATGGTATACATAATGCATGGCTCGCGTCGGGTTTGGAGATTCGTTTTCCATGCGAAACGAAAATATCGTGTTTGTGCGGAGTGCATGCAGAATGATGCGCGCGGCTTGGGATCGAGGACGATATGGCTCTCTATGTAGAGACTCTGTTGGGGAGGTGAATCTTTCACGGGGCACAATTAGAGAATTATATTTTTGACGAAATTTTGGACTGAAGGAACTTTTTATGAATTTGCACTCTTGCGCGACGTTTTAAAATTTAACAAAATACCTCTCTGCTTTTGCAGCAGCTTAATATCAGTTTAGGACAATATTGGAAAGCTGTCAAAATATTATATGCAAGACTTTGAGCTCGAAAGCGCATAATGAGAAACGCCAACGTTAATCTATGATGTTGCATCGCGCGCGGAGTTATAACCATTATACAGAAATTCTTCTTGCGGAGAGTGTGTGAAATAACGAATGATTATATTCATATATTTCGTTTGCTGAATTTATACTTCTTATAGAAGCTGAAGAAATATTCATATAATGGTGAACTAAATCTAGGAGTAATATATATAACTATTAAAACAGAATTTCAGAAGTTTGACAAGGAGAGTCGCGCACCTGTTCGCTCCCGAAACTTAACTTAGATATATATATATAACAGCAACGTAAGTAAATTTCTCGTGAAAAGTAAGGTTGAAAAGGCCGTATTATCTTTGAGGTCGAAGACAACAGGTGCGCGCACACTCGCTAAACTCCTCTACAACCCAGCAGCGAGAAACTCCCATACACCGTATGTACGTACATTAAATAAATCGAGGTATACACGGGAGAGCAGTAGATCAAAGGAAAAACAGGGGGTATATACAACGAGGATAGAAACGCAGCTGTGGCCGTAAACACAGTGGTGCGGCATCCCAGCCTCGCGTACAAAAGATAACACCACCAAAAGATGATAACTAAGTGTATGCATTATCCAGCTCATTAGTTCAGCATAGCACGAGCTGCAATGAATATCCGCGTAATAGCTTAACCTAATTACCCCCAAAGTGTGTGTATTCTTCCCGAGGAGCCACCATATCAATTTACTGAGATTCAACGGAATAAGGTGAGCAGCTGTAACGGTGTACAGAAGCGAGGAAAAAAAAGCAACACTGCAGGTGAGCTGGAGAAAAAGGGCAAAATTGGGGGAAAAGAAAATAAAGTCGAAGGTAAGCTGAGTAGGAAAATGACTGTTTCGCGAGAGGTGCGTGAGCGGGAGTACAAAATCGTCGTCGGGGGAGTAGCTCCCGAGATGTAGCAAACATACGCTATAGACGAGAGTTGCATCCGCGAGTTCGCGTAATAAGATTTAGACCATGTTTGTCTTTCTGTGTGTGTGTGTGTGTGTATGTGTGTGTGGGGAGAGGAAACTACGTGGGACGACTTAGAGTAGACGTATCGCATATCATTAAATGGCTTGTGTTGGTTTATTTCTTAGTCTGGATGCCCGTTTAAATACTGAACGAATGTGGAATAATTCTTTTTTTTTGTGGCGGATGCGATAGAGAAAGCTTTTTTCTTTTTATCAGGATGACTATTTTTATTGGTGGTTATTCGTGGATGTGTATTTTATGTTTAAAATGTGATATATTGGAATCTATAAAGCTGCGGTCGAGTCATCGAGTCCGAGCGATAAAAAAGAGTTCGTTACACTTTGTATATGTATAAAAAAAAACAGCGATTTAATATCCGCGAAACGTTATTTTTCAACACTTTCGCTTTAATCGCATTTATTTACTTGGTCCGATAGAAATACTCCGAAATCTTTGTATCTCCAATAAAAATCCTAGCTTAATCGATAAGACACACAACAGCAATGTAGATAATTCGAGAACGAGTTGGAAAAACACTCGAGAAACGGAAAAAGGCTATACCATTTGATTTCCCGAGTACACGTACACGCGCTCACTCGCACATAACAATTTACCCCGGTCACATATCTATATATATACGTGTGTATATATGTATATAGTCGAGACCGGAAAAGGGGAGTCCGAGTTTCAATTTGAAATTCGAATTTCGGTCGCGTGCCCGTATAAATACGCGCGTACCAGGGCCTCGAGGCTCTATATATACCGCTTGCTCGGCGAGGATTTTTTTTTTATATCTTCGGAGGGTCACCTACAAGCTGTGCGAAATCAATTTCATTCCGACTGTACAAATTTGATTTTGAATACCTTTCTTGTGCACTCGAGCGAGCGTTGGATATATATTTTTTTTTGTTAGAGGCACCTGCACGCCGCTGGTTTTTGCCGATGCCTCGAGAACTTTTGAGCTTTTTTTGTTTGCCGTACGTACGCGTCGATCGATTTATTTGTGATTTTAAGGGAAAGCAGAAAATGGATAAATAAATTCTTAGAAATCAAAGTTTCTTTGAAACGTTCTACAATGCAAATTCCAGCTCCTAAATTGTTTTACACATCGAATATTTATATTGAATTAAGCTTGTTTAATGAAATTTCATGGCAATAATTTTGATTATTAACTCCATATATATTGTAAATATTGTAAAACAGTGTCTATGTAGTTGGATCACAACATAGATAGGTCCACGGAATCTCCACTATTTTTACATCACACGGCAAAAGAGCCAAACAATCCCGATCAAATTATCAATTTCCAAGAGCCAAACAATAAATCACAATTCAATTTACTCGAAGAGAACGCAATCGATTCCAATCCAAAGACTCCGATAGCACCGAAAACTCGACTGTGAAAGAAGTAGTCGTTGCGTTAAAAGTGCACTTAAACTTTCCGCGCGCGAATCGAACAATATATCCAAAGTACTTACGTACTCCAGTCAGAGCAGTTGGTAGGCAATCGATCTCTCCCGAGAGTTTTACGCCG
This sequence comes from Megastigmus stigmatizans, assembly GCA_900490015.1. NCBI lineage: Eukaryota > Metazoa > Arthropoda > Insecta > Hymenoptera > Megastigmidae > Megastigmus > Megastigmus stigmatizans. Next base: position 25,564 of record UELV01182172.1, read on the forward strand.
AAAACGCAATATCCATGACGGGCGAAGGATCCGGTTGTAAATCCCAAATGGGAACCTATATACATATCCTATATATATATACCGAGGTAATATTACGAGGCACTCAAAGCTTGAAGCGCAGTTACAGCGACTGCGGGATAGAGAACGGCATCCCAATCAACTGTACATGTCGTGGTTAAGCTAAGAAATTGGTTCTATAAACAAGCGTTTGCTGCTGATGGGAGAATTGTGCTGCGGGTCCAGTTACTCAGCGGCGCGGCGACGTTAATAATCCTGGCTGCATAATAGTGTCTCGTGGCAGTTGGGAATCGTTCGTTTCGCGATGGGATTTCGATGATCGAATGGCTTGTGGTTGATTGAGAATTTACATTCCAACGATATTGGAATCAGAGGAACAAAGTAAATATTGCATATATTTACCGTGTAGGATTGCTCCATCTATCCGTTATGAAATCTTACTAAGTAGAAATACGATTTTTCCAGTAGCGAGCAATGTGCAAAACTGCCAAGAAAATATTGACGCAAGAATTTATGTATTTCCACTGGCTGACGGCCACTCGCTCCTCAGGTATATATAGACAAAGAATGGAAAGGAGTTTACAAGCGACAGTTGGCCAGGGATAAAGTCCAGACCTCCCAAACCTCTCGACCAGAAGTGCAGCGTGGAAAATCGTCTGCCGTATAGCGTTGGAATCTTTGTCGGCGTTAAGCCGCCGATCCTCGTTACCTTCGCATGGCGTGTAATTTCCGCGAGGAGGAAATTACGTCCATTCAAAAGGGATGAGTCGGACTTGGGATTTCCCGTCTCTCGCCGTCCGTCAAAGTGTCCATACAGCCGGGGTTTGATAAATTCCGTAGGGAGAGGCCTGGGCGCAAGTGCACTTTTGTGTATACAGGAGCACGTCTTCCATTTGGGGATTCAGTGGCTCCGCGTCGACTAATGTACTGCTGGGTAGTGTATGGCTGCTATAGTATAGCCGTTGGCGGCTTGTCGAGGTGCAATTGTAACGCGGCTGCGGAGATTGATGAAGTGGCGGTGAAAGGGTTCGACGCCGAGTCTGAATGCTTTTGCCGGCTGTGTTGCCTCTACGTGTGTAGGTGGCTGCTGCTGCTGCTGCTTTCTCGTGCTTTTGATTGATATCGCCAGCGATGCGATGTCCCTGATGAGTGGCGGATTTTCTTTTCTTTACTTTATCTGCTAATCGATGAGGGATGATATTGCCTTAAATTGTTGATGTAGTACGTTTTCAATTTTGTTTATCTTTTAATGTATATGTGTTACTTTAAACGGCACTTTAGAAAATCAATCCATGAAGGAACTTTTGTTTTTGGGTAACATGAAAAAAAAACTATTTTTCTATTCGTTTTTTTTCGACGAAGTTCATTTAAATTCCAACAATTTTTTCGGATGCATTTTTAGAAAAGAGTTTGAGCAATTATTCTCTCGTCCAAAGCTCGTTACAGAGTTTTGCATCGACTAGAAAAAGTTACCGCAACAAAAAACTTCCGTTTGAAGTTCGCTGAAGTTGCATTTTTTGCTCAGATTCAATGCATAGTTTTCGATCCTTATAACGACCCAAATTGCAATCAAACTTCTTTTTACAGTAAACTCAGTAGAATTAATATCAATTGTAAAACAAACGTTTCTTATTCTTCCAAACGATAACTCGCAAATATATATAATACATAATGGGCATATTAACTGCTTTCTGAACTATTGCGTATTAATACAATAAAACCGCGCGTGCCATATTTAACTTCCTTACAAACTGTACGAAACTTTATAATTATTCGAAAACCCTTTAAATTTTAATACATACCGTTTGGCTACAGCAGCTATAATTATACGGATACAATTAGCTTGAAACTTATACTCGCCGCCAAATAAAGGTATTATGCATCAATTTTGTCTTGATTTACTTTATAGTCTGCGGAAACGCAGCGCGTAAAGCGATCCAATTAACTTTTGACCTTTTTGCCTACCTATATAAAGAAACCAACAAGTCTAATTTTTCAGTTCCAACTGCACACACACACACACACACACACACACCGCAATAAGTTCTATATATTATATAAGACGAATTCAGCCACACAATCATAAGATACAAAAGGGAGTCGGCATGTTAAAAAAAAAGCGCAAGCGAAATTAATCGAGCTGGAAAATAAATCAAGTGTTCGATTCGCGGAACACGAGAAGTAAAGCGTCGATCGCTGCCGGGTATATAGAATCCGCTCGGCGGAAACCCAACAGCAAAGCGCGGGGCTCCAGTGCGGCGCGCAGATGTAATTTATCTATAGAGAGGCGGACAAGCAGCAAGAAGCACACGCCAGAACGGAGAGAACTGCATTCGCGGAAAAACAATTGATACTCTCTGTGCGTGTATATAGGCAGGACTTCGAGCGAGTGTCTCTGTGTGCGTGTGCGTAGATATAAACCGGTTAGTGAAAACGGAGATGGATCGCCGGCTGTACAATCGTGCGTGCGATAATGCCAAGGTTACGATGGGAGGCGGGGATACACACCGAGGTGCGGAGAGATGCGTGCAGCCTGCACTCGGATGCTTTTTCGCTTCCTTTTACGCCGAGTCCGCGAGAGAAGGCCTTTGATCCGCGTCTGTTGCCTATACTGGCGACTTATCACTCGACTACTTTCTGTGCGCAGGCTCCTCTATATAATACGACGCTTCTGTGCAATATCATGTCTGTAGCCTTGTTCTGCAGATAAAGAGGGGAACAAGCGCGAGCGTTGAGCTAGTTTCTCTATCGCAATTGTTAATTTTCCTTCATTTTTCGCTCTTTTCATGAGCGTTTCGAAATCGTGCGATTTCACCATATACATTGTTTTGACTAATTAATGAGGTTGGATTGATTGTTGAATAATATATTTCCGATCGCGCAATACAATGATTTATAATTTCTACTGATTTAGCTAATGTAGTGTCATCTGTTTTTTTTTGCGAATAAGTTTGACGAATGGATCTTTACAATACAATACGTTTTGTGTAATCTTTTAAGAAGAACATTTCGCCGTGTCTCTAATTTGAAGTAAAGTATATGAGAGTGCAAAAAATGTGATTCATATCAGATTATCATTGATTGTGATTCATGTGTTTGAGGAGCGTCGCTCTATGGACTACACAAAAAATATAAGATTTTCATATTGTATACTTTGAATATTAATCTAAATTATAGAATAGTATTTATAATCAGTAAGGATATGTATAATTTAGAGGTTATATAGTTTATTATTCGTGAACGCCTATCTCTTCAGTTTTAATTAACATGGAATAAACGATGAATCAGACTCTTAACTTCACCTTGCTTGAAAACGATTTATTAGATCGACCACTGAACAGTTCCACCTTAATTAAAAAAAAATCTAACATACAAACGGTTGAAAAGAATCTGCTAATTGCAGCTTCGAGCACCAGCCAAACTCAGGATTTTCCCAAACAAACTGTACAAAAAGCTCCACATTCTCGGTAAAACTCTCCCTTCGACTCGCAAACGCAATTCCTCCACTAAAACTATAATAATGCAGCGAATTAGTTTCAAGCTTGGTTCAAGCACGGTTTCTCCAAATAGCAATTTAGCCTTACTACAATACTCGCTTCGTTTAAGTAGCCGTTGCTGCTGCTGTTCTCGTTTCTGAAATAACGCGATTCTCTGGCTGCTGCTATTTACACTGATCAAGTGTCTCCGTGTATATGTGTGTGCGTGTGTGTGTGTGAGATGAAGAAGCTCTGCACTCGTTACACTAAATATAGCTCAAATTGCGGCTTTGTCCGCGGGCGCGAGCGAGACATTTTCATAAATGCGAGATTAACGTGCAAGCGCTGTAAGCTAGACTTTCCGAGTGGCACACTGTGTTGCGTCGCGGCAGTTATAACGTTCGCGACTCCTTGATGATTTGTGCGGAGGCGTCGCTGCTGGATTGCAACGCATATGATGGAAGCTGTTTCTTTTCAATCATGTCCTAGACTTTCCTTGAGATTAGCGAGTAGCTTTATTTATTTGTTGAATAATGCTTTGCTACACGATGTTTGTACTTTTATCATTTTGTTATCGATTAATTTTAGTTTGCAGATGGGAAAATTGATGGCTAATGAGCGTCCCAACAAGAAAACTAAAGTTATTTAAAAAAAAAAAAATAATTGCATTTGCGACACTCGGGACATGTCCAAGTGCTTATAGCGGCAAAACAATTTTTTCAATTTTCTCAAAAGCGTCAGAACGTATAACATAATGATCGGAGACTCAGCTGACGCAGGATAAACAGCGCCAGGCTAAAGCAACGGCTTTAAAACAACGACAAAAATGTCACTGTTCGACCGCGCGCGCGCGCCTATATATGATTCGAAAAGAAAAAAAAAAGACCGCACTCACCACACGCGGAATCATTCCTTTATTTCTCCGCTATGCAAGCGCTTTTCGACCGCAATTACTTAATCGACAGCCTCTATAAAGTCTATACACACGAGTCACGCGTAACACGATAAAAATTCGTAATCAACTTTCGCGTTCCAAATGCGCGCGCGTGTACGTTTCGCGTGTGGTCGCGTATAATTTAATACGTATAATCGTTTGTTTGTCCGCGCGGCAGCGGTTACCTCTGTCTCTGTCTCTCTCTCTCTCTTTCTCTCTTTCTTTTTCATTTGCTCGTTTTGTTCCACTGCGTCGCAGCTGGGACTGTGTTTTAGTTCGGTCTCTACTGAAAAGAGTTGAAAAGCTAGCGTGCGCGGACGAAAAGATAATACGGAAATAAAAATGTTGATTTTAGAGTTGGTTCTTCAATCATTGATTCCTTGCTCGCATTATTCTTTTATACGGATGTATATCTTATTAGAAATTAAATCGAAATTAGTGATTGCCGTTCCAAAAGCTTATTCATATATTGTATATATTTAAATTATGGGATCAATGTAGACTTTCTGAAGAATGACTATGTATTAAGAGCAGCATCACCGATGCTTCATAAGATTTAAAAATCCAATGCTCAAAACATATTCTACCCGCAAACTCTCGAAAATACTATAATGCAACGGTATATATAAAAAAGTCCAAGATCTATACGCAATATATCGGAGATTTTCGAAAATACTCGGATGCCGCTCGTTTGCGCTCAACCATAACTCTCGCACACACACACACACATACTCTGCACCAAACGAGCGCTGCAGAGCCTAGAGAGACAGAAGCATCATTTCTGCATATAATAGCTCTCGAAGTACACGACCACGTATGCAACACGCACCCGCACACACACACACACACAGACGCGCGCCTTCTCGAGAGATCGCGTCGGCTTTTGTGTGCCGGTGCGGTGGACTGCAGCGTCTTCCACCCGCAAACAGCAGCGACTCCGCCCTCGCAATAATGCCCCTTAGCAGCCGGTGTGAGGTCCACCAGGGCTCAAGATTTCTGGCAGCTGCATACACGAGAGAGATTCGGACGCGGGCCACGCTTATATAGCTCTCCCTTTTGTCACGCGCGGCTCTCTCACTTTATGGTCTGTGCTCAGAAGTGCGCTGCAGCAGAGAGAGGCCCTATTGTCGGGGATTTCGGGGGTTAGCGAAGGCCTCGGCTCTGTGTGGAGAGAGACCGGGACGAATTATTGAGATGCCGTCGCTGCTGCTGCTCATGGATATGGTTATACAGGTGGGCGGCTATGGCCCTTCTTTTTCTTTTTTGCTCGAGGATCTCGCTTTCTTTCCGAGGAATGACTTCTTTGTGCCGCTGCCGAGAGGCGCGCGCGCGTGTTTGCGTTAATTATGCCCTTGGGTGTGCTGAAATTTATTGCTGGCTGCTACTACGGAGGGATGAAAGAGGGATTATTGGTATATGTATATAGGTGGATTGTATCAAAAGGGGGCGAATTATATCGAATTTTCGGGTAAATATTGCTGCTGAATTGACCGATAATTGCTCTCGGTGTATGTTTATTTTGAAAAAAGTATATCTATGCTGCAATCAATATTAGCGAATTCAACAATCCTGTATATATGCATGAAAAGTTTTGTATTTATATGTATATTAAAATTCAGCCTTTACATGTGCATAAAATTCATGAATGATACATATTTAAGCTTTGATAATAAATAATTTCAACGGTGTACATACACTATGATAAAAATCAAGTGAGAAAAACCATATTTGCACCATCGAAAAAATCAGAAAAATCGAATAGAAAAAAAAAACCGCTAAAACACAACAAAAGAACGAGAGAGAGAGAGAGAGAGGCGTACGTGTGAGTTCAGTCTCCGCATGCGGTCATTGTGATCGCATTTTGCACGTTACACGCGCGGCGCACTAATGCGAAGGGCCGCAGGAGGATATACCCATATATGTATATACAAGCGAGTGTAGAGAGAGAGAGAGAATAGGGCCACGTCACTCGGCTGCAGCTGATAAGCTTCTCGCAGCACTTTGCCCTGTGCTTTTCGGAGGCTGTGAATATAGGTATACGACAGAGAAAGACAGAGCTTGCGGTTTGAGCGTGTACTTTGCCCGCGCTCTCTCTCTTTCACTCTCACTCTCTCTCTCTCAGGCCTGTCCTGCATTGTTTCGGTGATGTATGGGTTATATACATATATACTGGGCTGACTGCAAATGCGCGCGCGGCTGTATACTCGGTTCCAAGACTTTTTAGAATATACGTCCAACTGAACAGTACTTGTTTAATGCGTAGTGTCAACGAACTTTTTGCCGAGCAGCAGCACCGAGTGACTATGGTGGAGTAGCGCAATAATTAAGTTAACTGCGCACTTGGAATATGGAGTGAGTGTGTAGATTCTATATTTTGTGGCATTTGTAGAACCCGTTGGAATTGTACGAAAAATTATTCACAAAGTCTGTACAGTGAATTTTTGCAAATCTAATTTAACTGTAGGCACTTGTAAAATATATATACAATAATATTTTCCTTAAATGTATATTATATATAAGCATATGTTTTTACTTTCAAAAATAAAAAAAGATCATACATATTTTCATTTTACTCGGTTTATCGTATTAGGTTAGAAACAATCGCAATCACTACTAATGAATACGATGAGCGAATGTTGCGTCTGTCGGCGATAATAATCGACTGCAACGTATATGATTACGCAATTTTCCCTCCTATAACCTACATTGTGTTTACCGCATGCAGACGTTAGCACGAAATCAGCAAATTGGCGTCCGCGTGAATGTCTTCTCTGGTTCATTTCCGTGTTTATTCAGAGGGGGGCAGTGACACGAGGTGGTCAATGTTTTGGCATCGGTTTATCGATTACATTACCCGAGGCTTCCACAAACAAAGTCTCGCCAGTCTTCCTCTCTCTCTCTCTCTCCTTTTAGCAATCACTTTGCACTATCAATCTACATCCACCTCTATCCTCTGTATTTCATTTTGCAGTCCATCTTTTAATGTCCTTCGTTTTCGCTCGCGTTTTCCACTTCATTCTTTTCCGTGCAATTTATTTTCAGGGCTTGGTATCGATCGCTCTCTAATTTATACGAATCCATTATATTCAATTCGAGAAGTGTCGAAATATATTATATACGTTACGAGCGGAGCGAGAATTGAGTTTATGGACACTCGTGACAGATGCACCGTCATCAGAAACTTTAAAAAATATATTATTATTTATACTTGAACACTCTCTAGTATAAAACATACTAAATTGAAATACAGTTCTGTGAATTATTTGTAAAACAAGCATTTCATTCGTTTAGAAGAATAATATTTTATATAGTACAGGTGAAATGTATTCTGCATAATGCTGTATAAAACGATTGTTTGTCTTCTGGTTATTAGTCGCATCCGTTATTCTGGAAAATATTTGTTGTGACATAATAACATGTCAACTTGGAGCACTCGACAAGAAAGTTTTTATTTTATCAGAGCACGAATAATGTTTATAAGTAAGTTTACAAGACGAGAAAATTATAACTTTAAACTCTAGCTTAGCCGCTTATGGCCTTTCTTTACATTATTCAATCTCTAAGTTTCGAACATCTTTCAAAGTCAAAGACCAAAGCGGCAAATGGTCTAAAAAAAAACAAACGAATCTTCCAAAACGTACAATTACTTCCATTATTTAAAATCTTAATTCGCCTCCGAGAGAAAAGAAAAAGAACTTTTCCTTCCTTTCGCCATGAGCATCGAATCCGTCAGTAAGGCTTTTGGCGCTCGGAGAGACGCAAATGCGCGTCCCACCTGCAGCAGCAGCAGCAGCAGCAGCAGCAGCAGTGGCACACGGGGGTTATAGGACGGAAGGAGGCGCTTATACCGAAGGCCTGGCGCGCGCACTTTGTATGCAGTCGTGCCAGCAGTGAATTTGCATCGAAATCGTTACGGCTCTGCCGAGAGGAGTAGAGCCAGTCAAACGAGGAAAAAGCGCATCCGCGCGAAAGACTAAAGCGTACGGTAGCGGCAGGCAGTAGCCGCGACGTAATGCCGAACGTTTCTATGTATATGCACGTGTGGGGAGCTAAACTTTTTCTTGCCTCCGAGATGATGATGAGGTCTTGGTTCTTTTTTTTTTCAGGGGCAGGGGACGTGGAGGGGTATATGCGCATGGCGAAGATAAGGGTAAGGTGAGGATTTAGTCTTTTTTTTCGGATGTTCATTTTTCGGGTGATGCGCGCGGTATTCGCTGGAGAGGTTGTGATTTATATATGTGAAGGTTATTGGGGCATCTTGGGTGATTGATGACGCAAATGGTTCTGTATATACGTTCTGTACGTTGTGGTCATAGTTGATGAAAACTAATTGTACTTTTCCATCATTATTTTGGGTCTAGGGCGTATTATTTAATAGTGGTTAGTTATGGCCTTGGTATAATAAAAGCTTACAAAAATATTCAATCGTTCATATATAAAAGATAAAACGTCATTTTGATTTAATTGTAAGAATCTTATATGTTTCCTATTCTTATCTAGTGTTGTCTGATTTAATAATCAACCAATTGAACCAAATGTTACCGAGAGAATTTGAGCGAAAATAAAATTGATATCACGAATTCCAGTCATAAAAACTCAGGAGCCGCACATCATTTAGCAGAGCGCGATTACAAGGGTGCGCGCGAACAGCGAGTGAAAACGCCGCCATGCACGACAATAAGGTGTTGAACGCTCAGATGGAGATTAGAAAATGCATCGTATAGTCGGTGTATAATATAATCGTCGGTGATAATAATAATAATAATAATAATGGGTATATATGGAGTATACTCACGCTTTCTCTGGTCGAGGCGATCTCGCGTTTGCTTCTGCCGTGGTAGACGCGGGGTCGCACGACCTCGTGCGTACTGAAGTCCCCTGACGGACCTGTAACCAGAGAGAAGAAAAATCGCTTTAGTTCGCTCGCTCGAATTCCTCGGGTATGGCGAGAGAAATATGTGCTAAAAGCTATGGTTCATATCGCACTTGGGTTAAGTGTCTACTCGTGCGCGCACTATGTTCGCAGCCGTAGATGTATGACGTCTTTGGGGAATTCTGTACTCGGTATAGTCGGGTGGTGACTGAATTCAGCTGCTGCTGCTGCTGGGGATGGGTGGCTTTGTTGGAAACTGAAGGATTGTGTAAGCGCGTGCGGTTTTTGCCAAAGAGCTTTCGAGTCCGTAGTATTATGGTCAGATTTTAAATTATTTCTTACGACTAAAATGGGATTTTTTTCTAAGGTATATAAAAATAGTATTGTGGATTAAAAAATATGTTTCGATCGATGAAAATATTTCTCGAATGAAAATTAACATTTCCAAGAATAATTTTTCAATCAAAAGACCAGTTAAATTACAAACTTTGTCTACCATCAAAAGAGATGTAATATAATTATGAAGGGAATTAGAAATTATTTCAAACTTCTTTTCAAGATTTTCGCGCCAGAAGCAAAAGAAAGTAATTGTAGCATTGTAAAACATATGATGGGTCTGTTCATTAGCGCGTGAAAGTTCGTAGCACTAAAGGAAACGGAAATACTAGTGCAAACATGTACCTTACATTAAGAAGTCTATTATTTCTTTTAAACGGTCTCTTTGTTACGATGATGCTACACTTTTGCTCGAGAATCATAACATAGAATAGCTAAGAATTTCTCGAATTGCAGACTTTAGTGAATTGTACGAAGAATGCTTTATAGCAAAAGAGAAAACAGAATAGAGATCACTAAATTAAGCGTACTCTTCTTTTGTTTAACTTTACAAGAACATATATAATGTTACAAGTATTTCTGCATAAAAATAGTGTAAGTGATTGTCCTTACGCTCAGGAAATGTTTGTCTAAACAATTTTCATAAGAGACTAAGTCATTACGCAGTAGATGCACGCCAATTTTTTACTTAAAAGACATCAATGAAACTTCTCTCAATACAAAAGTAATTCGTTAATGGTTATTATGGTTTAATTTATTTACGAATTATATTTAACTTTTATATATTGGAATACATGATTGATTTCGATAAAACTAAATACCAATGAATATTCTATATGAAATTTCAGAACGATTTAGGTGATAATTAAAACAAAAAAAAATTCTGTGAATCAATTGATGAACAGACCACTGGAACGGGTAGAAAAAATTTATGTGTCTGTGAAAAATTTGAGTTCCGTAAAAAAAAAAAAAAGCGAATGGTAAAGAATATCCGACACTGAAATTGCAACCCGTTGATTGATAGCTTATATGATTGATGGTCTCTATCTGATACAGCGGATGTGGATTTGAAAAATCAATAGAGGTTGAATATTCTTTAGTTCGATGCGCGGCAACGTTTCAGTGTTTACATTGGAATTCTATTCATATAGTGATAAATCTACATTAGATATATTTTTCAGTTGCTTTATCAAAAATTGCAATGAAATTATGAATAGTCTGCAAATAATAGTTTTTTTTTAATTGAAGATTAAAATTTACACATATTTAGATATTCACCAAGTTATTAGCTATACCAACATGTGAATATGTTTAAGGTTAAATTACTCAAATTCACTGGTAGGTAAGGTAACTAAAACTATTTATTCACTGTAGCAACTAGCTTTATGTAAACCATATAATGGAAACGGTTTTCCACGTACTATTTTCCTATGTAAGATCAATGTAATTCTGCGTATCAGTTAATTTTCCGCTCGTCAGAAACCCACCGACAGTAGCAGCACGGTAAACTAAAAAGAAAAAGTCTCATCGTCGAGTGTACCTCTTTAACTCTCCTCGTGCCAGACTACCCGAAACACTGCAAAACTCCCCCCCTTAGCAGGCGAATAAAAAGCATCGCCACATTATTTTTGCCATACTCGCCACGTCAGAGGATGTGCGTGCGGTGGCATGATATCGCGCGCCACGAACATCCGCATAATCAAGGACGTCTCGCGATGGGACTGAAGAGAGAGAGAGAAAAAAAAGGCGCAAATAAGAGAAGAAGGGGTTGTACACACGCGGTAATTAAGCCTTTACCGAGGAGAGAAAGAGAGATAGAGAAAGATAGGGGAGAAGGGAGGCGATAGCACGGAGACTCTGGAAACGTCGGATCTTTAAATTATGCAGGAGGCGACGCTGGGTTTATAAGCCTTGCCAGTTTTGCAGCTCGTGGGAAAAGGCCGACGACGACGCTCCGTGTGCCTCTACTACCTCCACTCGTGTCTGGCTAAATTTAATTTGAATTTCAAAGAGATTTTCCGTGCTTACGAGCCTTTTCTTCTCTCTCTCTCTCTCTCTCTCTCTCTCTCTCTCTCTCCTCTCCTGCTGCTGCAAGCAGTTAATTCTTTTTCTTTTTTTTCAGTCTGCTTTACTTTGCGCTCCACTTTTCTTCGTTGCGTGCCTGTGTGTTCTCGGCTTTTCCCTTTTTTTTTTTGATTTCTCAATTGTTTAAGGAATGATATGGCTTATGAAAAGTCGATCGGTGGCGTGAGTTATTTATCTGGCCTATTATGTTAATTACTAATTTGTATAGGAAAATATATGCAGATAAATATTATTTCAATTTCTAGGTTATCCAATATTTTACAATAATATTTATCTACAAGATTTTTATTCTAAGCATTATAATAAAATAATAAAATAAACAATATATATATTTAATTCCCTTTTAACCAAGAGCAAACATGTTCATCAAACATTTACAAAAATAATTTAAATTACACAAATCTCTTATAATTCTCGTGCAATTTAACCAGTCAGTCTTTAATAACCAACGATTTCGCGAAATAGCAGTAACTACAAAACTGTATCAAGACGAGGCAACACAAATAATCTCCCTCTCATAATACATTAAAATCACCGCTGTTACAAAGTTACACCGACACCAAGAAATTATACCTCGCAGCAGAGAGGAAACGATTTACATAGATTATTGCTCCACGAGAAAGCAAATGCTAATTACGAGCGCCAGCATCCGTGTATAGAGAGTCGAATCTTCGGGGGCGCGTGCGCCGCGCGCGGCATGGGTTATTTGCCGAGAAAAGAAGCTTCGCCGCGGCTGAGTGAGAACCGATATTGGTGTTTTTAGGATTTTTCGAACTTTATTCATCGGCTTCTGTATCTTCATGAATATTAATGATTCTATTATAAAAGTAACTTGGGCTCAGTGTGTAGTGCTTACTTTCTTTTTCGCTTGCGCATCTATTATAATTGTTGGTTTTACTGGATTAAAGTGTGATTATATTTTTACTATATTCTCTCGTATATCTAAGGGCGAGAGAGCTTTTGTAATGCTTAAAATATCTTTTAAAACTGCGCTGGTGCATTGAAAATCTAAAATATATTTATATAAATCGATAAAAGAAAATATAAAATTGAAATTTTAATAAAATTTTTACATTTTATACTTGATCAAATAAATGGTTTGATCGACCGAGTAAGGTTTCATTAAAAAAAAAGCAAACGAACATAGCGGATAGTGAAAGTGAAGAAATTTACTGATTTTCTTTTATTAAAACCTGTAAAGAATATTTATTACATAAGTAGGTAATAGATATTTAATTATACACTTATATACGTAAAATTCTAATAAAAACTAGGTACTTCGTATTATTAGTGCATGAGCATATCAAATACACTTAGAAAGTATGAATGTACGTAATATCGATTGCTGTAGTAAGTATAGGTATATCAATATTTCACTTCTACGCTCAGAAATGAAGAAACAAAGTATAATCCACTACAAGATCAGCTTATCTTCTCCCTATATAACATATTAAAGGTAAACTGTACCCATCTCTATCGCATATCTCGCGAAAAGTGTATGAAAATTTCCAAGCCCATGCAGCGTCGACAATTTTCCTCCAACCGAATTTACTTTACTAAATCAACAAAAATATATCTCCGTTCGTATTCCCCATCAAACACTTCGCGTATTCACGCATCTCTGGATGGATGAAGAAAAATTTATAGATGTACACAACGAGAGTAGGTATAAAAATCCCATGCACTGCATACGCACGTAAAAGTAGATTTTCCGGGCTCTGGCATCGCGCACGAGCTTAGCCTCGCGCGGCTTGCGGCCGAAGCAAATCGATAATCCTGGTGGCCGCCGCGGATGATTCATCCAGTCTATACTGCGTCTGCTCGTATACGTATAGTCGTCGCCCTCTGCGTGCGTCGTCAGTGCGGCGTCGCGACGGGATAACAAAAAACAGAACGACTTCTTTTTCTTCATCGCGACTTTGAGTCACATATACACTTTTATTAAGTCTCCGAGCCGGGAGAAATTAGCTCTCTCGTTTTTTTCTTTTCTTATTCCATTATACAAGAGTACAATAATTATATACGCAGTGGCCCGATCATCGAGTATAACCGGTTGCTGTTTTAATCTACGTACACTGAAAATTGTGTATTACCGATTATTGCGTTTTCGGAATACGCGCGCGCGCGCGCGCGCGCGAGAGAGAGAGAGAGAGAGAGAGAGATACTCTTATAGAAATATGCTTTTAAGATTGGCGAGAGAGAGAGAATACATAGGAGAGCTTTGGAAGTTGTTGGAATTCAGCCAGCTAAAGTCATGAGTAACCGGTTGGAGTTTGAACGGAGGCCTGAATTTTATAACGCGCTTTAAACGAAACGTTATACCATATATCTCGCTTATAAAGTGTATAAGATTCATTTTGTGGAAATTTTTTGTGACGCTATCCGGAAATGCGATAATAATTTTCAGAGAATTGAAGAATTTCAATTATCATTATGCTTTGACATTATTTTAACCGAATATGTAAAATCTTTAATGAAGATGATTCAGTGAACGTGTCTCTTTACCAAGAAATTTCAACGCTTTATCTAAAAAATTTACACACAAATGAGCCATCAACTATAGAGACTACATTATGATATTTGAAAGCCAAAGTCTGGCCAAGCCTCTACAATGTTTGTAATGGAAAAGTTACACCCGCTAATGAAGATTGTCGGAAATCGTCTATTAGCATAGCTTACACGTATAATATAGTTTCACTCAGCAACTGAAACTGGCGCTTTTAATTGTGCACATACACTTTGCTTGTCGAGTACTTACGAAGCCTCACTACGGTTTATTTTTTCGGTCCGCTGATTAACAAGTGGTCGCACTCGAACAATTTGTAATTTTTGTAGCATGGAAACGGTTAAAAGCTCCATTTCTCCTTCTCCGCAGCAAATACCATTACCTTCAATTGCAGCTTTAGACCTTGCAATTTGCACTTGCGCTTGAGACTCGCAGAGGGATGAATTTATACAGTTGGCACACTGTAAAGCCAAGTGTGTAAACATTCACCTTTGTGTCGGAGATTTTATACACTTAGATGTGTGTTATTCACCTCAAACATAGGTAACACATGTCCTACAGTGAATAAAATTCTGTACACTAACGTGTTATTTAATACACTTAAATTTCCCGAAAGAGAGAGAGGAAAGATGGAAATTATACACTGCAGTTGTGGTGGTTACTTTGGGGTTTGAGTCGGAAATGACGTAAAAAGGAATAAATAATACATTTAAGGAAGTGTAAGATGCTGATGATCTGTTTCATGTACTGTTTCATTTGTATTTCTAGGAGCAGTTCAAACGAAGGATATATAGCGCTTTGAATGCTCGTCATTTAGTTTTTCAAGTGTGAGCGAAACAATAGCTGACCGATGACCAGGAAATTGGTTAGCGTATGATATATTATATTGCGAGATTAAAGCTATGAGTATTTGAAGCAATTATTGAAAAATTATGGATAATGGGAGGTCGCGATCTACAGTTCTATTCGTGTATTTTCGTGGCTGGTATAGATTTATTTGCGCTAATGGGTTATTGGGTTATTGTAAAAACTGCACTTAGCCGTTATACGAGTACACATAGATCGTTTATTGCTATATAGGCACGGGAAAACAGAATCTTTTATTATACAGGATACGGAAATTTAACAAAATACAGTGTACATTTCCCTTCCGCTGTAAAAAAAAATCAACTCTCCATTCCAGTAACGAACATATATATATATATCTTTAGTGTCGCTATCCGTGCACAGTTTTTACGATAATTGCAAAAACGCATATAGTACACGCTCGAAACAGTCAGCCACTGGTGACTTATGCGCGCACTGTGCGCACAATGCAACATCCTTAAGAGTGAGAAAAAAAGTCAGTAGCTGATGGTGACGTCCAAAGGCGACGCCCGGTTCCATTTCTTTTTGCGTGCGCGCGCGCGCGGCACTCGCGTTCCTGACTTTTTTCCCTTCGCCATCTCTCGCCCCGAAGATATATGAAACGGGCAATTAATAGCCCTTCGCGTTTGCGTGTAGCGCGCAGAAATTCTCAGGCGGAAACGGATTTCTTGTGCTCGCCCCGCCTGATTACGTAAATGGGCTCGTGACGATAGCTATATGGCGACAAAGAAAAAGTGACACCGAGGTGCGTCTCTCTTGCTTCTTTTTCTCGTAATAGGTTTCTTACAGACGGACGGAGATAGGGAAAAAGGCGAGGATTGTCTTGTGCTATGCTTTTAAGGAGATAATGCGTTATAGTCTTGAAGCTTCCGTTGCTTTATTTCTAGTCTTTCTTAAAATGTGTTTTTACAAATTCTCCTTGATTTGTGATTATTAATTAAAAAAAAAATAATATATTGAAAATGTAAAGTTTTTCTGATGTGATTTATTGAAGCTCACATCCGTTTTGCGTGTGCAAATTAACGATACTTTAGAATTAATGACAAATTGATTTTTC
Source organism: Megastigmus stigmatizans (assembly GCA_900490015.1). Classification (NCBI taxonomy): domain Eukaryota; kingdom Metazoa; phylum Arthropoda; class Insecta; order Hymenoptera; family Megastigmidae; genus Megastigmus; species Megastigmus stigmatizans. The sequence continues at coordinate 41,716 of UELV01182172.1, forward strand.
GCAATTATCATAACAACTGCGTGGATGTAAGTTTGTTTAAAATGTATAAGGTAAATGACAAGTATATGAACATATGAATGCACTTATAAGTCTATTAGTCACGTAGTCTATGACACAACGAATTCCTTGTCATTTCCTAGTGTCTTTCGTGATAAAAAAATTAAACGAAGAAAATTGGCTTAAGTGCTCGCATGGGAGCTCGGATTTAATAATTTCAAGAGGCCAAGTAGTTTTTTCTGACTCACGCGCAACTTTCTTCTACTGGTGACCAGCCTTGGAACAATGGCTGCTTGAAACAATTCTTCTACGGGGAAATAATTACGAGCTCGAAACAAATGCGTGATTTTATCAACATTAATTCATACATAACATGGAATATTTATGTCAGTCAGGATAAAGCATATGCTTTTTGTGCAAAATATGTTTTTATATATTATGATGCAGCGTATCGATCGTCAATCTGAAAATTAATTATGTATCGAATATCTGCATTGTTACGAGATAAGAACAACTTAGTTTTAATAATATATTTAGAATAAATTTGTAACAGTAACAATGTATTTAAATTAATAATGTAATAAATAATAGAATTATTTCAATAATATATTTATAATATTAACAAATAACTAGTAATACTTTCGTAAATTCTTTGTAATCTGCTGAAATGCAATTTATTATACACAATAAAATATATTCATATGAAAATATTTTAATTCATAAAATCATCATTCAACGTATAAAACTTGATGTCCAAACATTTTATCAGATATTCAGAGCTTTTAAAGAACAAAATGTATTGGATGATCATTTCAGTATTCAACTAGGCCTTGGGACTTCTATACGCATGATATACATAGATATACAGTTACATGTATAATATAATGGATGGATGTCCGTGCCATCAGTACAGTTCCAGTTCGATTATTTCCGATTCGCCGAGCGACAAGCAGTGTCCCAGTGGAAGGCCGCTATATAACTCGGCTTACAACCTGGAGCTTCGGGGATCAAAAACTCATGCCCCACTAATTCGTTTATCGAAAAATCCTGTTGTCTTTCATTGCAGGTTAAACAATATTTAATAAATTTATCTTTCATTTCGTCAAATGAACGGTTGATGTAATTATTTCTTGCGAATCGTTGAATTTAATCCATCATATACATAAAATGTTATTAATTAAAGTATGTGCATTTAAGCATTTCAAATCTGAAACGTGAAATCTGACAATCTCTTACACAACACGAGCTGGATTAATATCCAGTACTGCAGTACGCCGTGCACGGCAATATAACGAGGAGCGTTTACTACCACCGCTACCAGACGAATTTCATTAATGTCGCTCATTCAGGGCGTAATTAGCGAGAGAGGGCTAAATAAAGAGGAGAAGGTGGAAGGACAAGGGCTGGGACTGATGCTAACGAGTTGCCTGTTCGATCTGCACTAATTTCGGAAGTGACTCCGCGAAGAGTCGAGCAAACGACGACGACGCTGACTACACGGGGGGACGATGGTAGACGACTATATGGGAAATGGGGAGATGTTAAGATTGATAAACAAAAGGAGGCTGCAATGAAGAAACATTGCACGATGGGTTGTGTCGTTGTTCTTCTCATGAGATTATATTGCTTGTGCTCTTAGATTATATTATTAAGATCTAATGCGAAGATTGTGGACATCAAATTTTTATTTTGAAAATGAGTAAATGGGTGAGTGATTTAGGTTGAAAGTTTGAATGAGTCAATATGGGAATAATTTTAGTTTGTCATATTACACCTATCACTCCGAAAATTCGGAAACTAATTAATTCAACCAAACCAATAAGACTACACTGAGAGAAATACTTAAGAATAATTACCTTTAAATTCTGTTCATAGTGGAACAAAATGTATTTGAGACATATTTATGATGAATTATCATAATTATTATCTTGAAGTATCAAAAAAATACTCATATTCCAATATTTATACAAAATACGACTAGGCCAAGTCGGTAAAAAAGGTTGGACGCGTTGTTTGTTTTCTTCGAGTTGTTATGAGATTCTCATCCTTATCTGGTTTCAATTACTACAATATTTATATTTGTGGATTGTTTTACATATAACTATCAATTTAGTGCTCATGCTTCTCTTTTAATATTATTAAATATAACAAATCGATTGTGAAACTTAACCTCAAATGTAATATCACATGCAATGGTATTCGTCATTTTTACTCTGAACTTCACGGTAAAATTTGCTAGAATGGCAGTTCGTCCAACGATTACCATACTTCAGGGTAAATCTTATCCTGAAATTTAGTTAATATTTCTAGAATTTTTTTCTCCGTGTACCTTAATAATACAGCATAGATTTCTATAATAATACAGATAATTCATTGCACTTAGATATTATATTGAAATTTCAACAAATATTAAATTGTATTTCCAATTTTAAAATTCACTTCAGCTCTTCAAAATTTAATAATTTTATTGAGATATCATAATGACACAGTAAGTAAGCAAAAAGAAAGCTAGAGATGAGTTGACGAGAAAGAGAGAGAAAGAGAGAGGGCAGAGAGGAACGAAGGTAAAGAGTGTGAGAGAGAGAGAGAGAGAGAGAGACGCGGAGAGTGAAACAAGCGTAGCAAATTGCCGGTACTGAATAGACGAATCAAGGGACTGCCTCCTTGGAGGCTTTCGTGTTGGCTTTTGTCAAAGGCTGGTTCCAAGCTCGTTAGCCAATTAAGCTCGATCATCGCCGCAAAGTTTCTCTGATGCGATCAGAGAGTCTGCGCTCTGGTGGTGTACAGGAGAGGGAAAGAGTCTGTACTGGTCCCGCGCAACTGCAGAGAGAAAGAGGGAAAAGAATTTAGCCGCGCTATAGCCTTTTACAGTGGAATTTAATTTCTGTATATACGCTGATATAGACACTTTGTTGCTTTGAAGCAATTAACTCGACTTTGATCGGACCCTCGCGTGTCATGCCTCTCCGATCGAATTAATTCATTAGTGAGAGTTAATTTCGCTGTAAAGGGATTACGGTTAGAGCGATTGCGTTGATTCGATTTTTAATTTGAATTTTCTTCCTCAATTTTGTAGATCGATGCACACATAATATAACGTCCTCCTTTTAAAACATAGTTATATGCTGCTGCAAATAATTGGATTTGCTCTACAGAAAAGCTGCGCGTTCTCTTAATATTGCCGAAACAAAACTCAAGTGTTTCAAAACTAAAAGGATGGATTAAAAGAGAAGATCGCACCGACGTGAGTCACTCGACGTATACCGAGAAAGTATTGCTTTTTTCTCAACTTTTTTGCTAAACGTGTAAGAGAAGCGCTTCCCATATATATATGTGTACGTAGCGGCCTGACGTTACTCATACGCGCGTGTGCGTCTCCTATGCTGTACCGACGCCTTGGCACAAGAACGTCATTGTAAATGGCGTTGATATTGATGACACATGTGTTGGGGCGCCGCCTGGGAAATTCTTATTTTCGTGTGCACCGGATGTGAATTCTGCGTGTTTATATGCAGATGAAGTACAGGACTTGGATTCACAGCTCACAAATGTGTTTTGAAATTTACATAATCATACATTTGTCATCATTGACATTGATAATATTGCCAATTAGCATTATCTTGCACATTAATTTTAGTTTAGCAAGTTTCTGAAAATGATAGAATGAATTAGGATTTTTTATTGCTTTTCTGTTTTCTTTTCGTGTAAACTGCAAACCTGAAAATTTAATGCCCCATTTTATATTCTACTTTTTGAAATTAAAAGAATTATATACTCTCGTACAATTGTGCACTTAAAAGTAGGAAGCTTAATTAGAGACATGCATATGTGTAATTGAGTCATTTAATTATTCAAGAATGAGTGTCCCATTGTCTGTTATGTAGTTTTAAAATTCATCAGCGAGAGAGAGAGAGAGAGAGAGAGAGAACTTCTGCGGAATTGAATTAATTTTTTGCTCTTCGCGACTAATTATCCAAACTCCTCCCTTTTGCCAAAGAGTGTCTACAATACCTTGGGGAGTATAACGCGACCTGCTTCCATTCGTATTTTTAACGCTTAATCGATGTAGATAACAGGATCGTTCAAAGTCTTGTGGCAACACGGTAAGTGCAAACTACTTGGACATAACAGCTAAGTGCACTTGACTTATACTGAAGTAGAATTTCAACTTAAAATTCAAGCACATCTATTCCGATATCGAGGAGATTCATTTCCGGCTGTCAACGATAACACTTCGACCTCTGTCAGTTATTAGAAAAAGTAAGCGACATGAATTTGAGGAAAATGTGCCGCAATATCAGAGTAATACGTAACACATGATTCATCGATCGGCTGAAAGTTTTTCATACGATTGATTCATCAGCTCCGGTGCAATTAATTCACAATACCAATATGAAATGCTATCTTACACTTCGACGCGTGGATTCGTGCTATAATTTGCACCGAACCCGCTCCAAAAAGCCAAATATATACCTTGCGTACGCCAAGACTGGACAACCCCAGGTCTTAAACAGTGCAATTATAAAATAAATATAGCAGCGCGAAGCACGATGGGGTGCCGATCGAGACGCTTATCAAGCTAGCGGTCGCATCACCTGGCCCCGGCTCAATTTGCAAAATGATAATCCGCATAATGCTGCACACATCACGCACACACACACACACACGCATTTACGCGCACAGGGGGCCGACCGAATAGGGTAAAATCGATGCCTCGAGCGCGTACATAAAGGCATAGGCGCCTGAAAATTTAATCGTGAAACGCGATCAATAACCGAGTCACGTTATCACTCCGCCAGCTTAGAGCTATGCTGGCGCTAGTTCAACGATGTACATAACACAGTCACTCTCGAGTCTCGCGTATACGTATATAGACACACAAACATACAGATATAACACAGGTACGTACTTATTCACGGCCTCACCACAACGGCTTCTCGCCATTGATCGATCGAGGAGACGCTCTTAGAGGCTCGAGCAGCTCGTGGCTATATATGTGCTTTGCTTTTTGCGCTCTCTCCCTCTCACGAAAGCGTATGTGTATACGTGTATATATATATGCTTATAACCCGCACTGCGTGTTTCTCACACACGCTTTTACGATTATTTTCACGGCTTAGCCTCGCCCGTATGTGGGTGCGGGTTATGTAGTGTATATCTTAAGGGTTGAGAGCCGACCGTAGATTGTTCGTGCCTTTGCCGATATTACAGTTTCGAGCTCGTGGATGGATTGCTAATAAGCAAGAGCTTTTGGCGCTACGACTTTGATTTTTATTGCGTGCGAGGTGCGGCGTTTGTTTGCCGAGCGTATTAAAGCTGAGGTTTGGCGGCTCATTTGTTATCCTACTTTATTTCTGGATTAAGGGGGAAAAATGGAAACGCGTCTGTTGTTCTACGGTGTGTATATATACAGTTTCAGTTATTGCGCTGCTCCGTTCGTGCTTGCGTGTAAGAAATGTCTTGCTCCAATTGTTTTTCATTGAGAAAAAAGAATAGGAACAGTTGTTGTTATCATGAACAAAAGTTATTGCAACTGTTGCAAAATTTAATAACTGCTCGATAATAATGTGAACAACAAAATCAGCACGCGAATAATTTATATCGATTAAATGGAATTAATTTAATAGAAGGTGAAATTGGCAAGCGATTCTTTTGTTTGCTCGTTCGTACAAGCGGTATAATCGGAGAAAACGCAAAAGTACTTGTCCCCCCCATCTTGAGGCCTCCCCACTGCAGCAATCACCGCGAGAACTCGTATCGATTATTTCAATTATGCCAATGTATAAGAACTCGTTTCTTGGTAAAACCCTCTCGGAGAAACAAATTATTCCCTAGTTTTTACGCAGAATTACTAAGAGAGCTTTGTGTATATACCAGTGCAGAAGAAGAGTAGTATATCAAATTACACGGTAATATCGCATTAAACGACCAAATAATCCTCTTGCCGGTAATAATACATTTAAAGATTACACTTATTCTGCACTATTCTTTAATCCGCACCGGACTTTTTACGCGGGATGTAAAACAGAGCCTTTGTGGTCACGCAAGAAAATAAAGATGTTTGCATTACGCAGTCCCGGCGAATTTAACGAACGCTTTGTGCCGATTGTACCGTCATTATCAGCTTCGCAACTTTCGAGCAACAGCTTGACATCGTCGCTTCTTCTCGTTGTGGGTTACACAGCCCCGGTAATAATCGGAAAGGTTGTACAGCGATGGCTCTGCGCGAACAGCCAGACAAAAGGAGAAGTCATTCATTATCAGTTTTCGTAATGTCTTCCGTCGCTGTCGCGTTCCGCTGCGACTTGGAATTATTAGTCATAATGCTGCGCGCGAACAATCTCGCGTATCATCATTATTATTCGCGTTTTCCCGCTTAATCGCGCGCATGGCTAGGCCTTAGTAGAGAAATCGTGACTTACATGCGTGATATGTGGGATTCATTATCATTAAGTCAATGATGAACGGAAGGTGATTCGAAAAAAAGGAACATGCGAGTACTTGCGGCCAACTCGATCGTAAAGGTGAAAATAATTGTTATTCTCCGGTGAAACGAGTTCCCCGAGGTGATTCGAAAGCAATAAAATAGCAGGGACTACGAACGTGTAGGTATTTCCATACTTTAAAGTCGCGCGAATATGAACCTGGCAAGTGGATATAATGGTTTGATAGTGCACTTTTTTGTCTCGTCAGCTGAAAATAATTCCAAAGGATGAGAAGCGATTAAAGATCGCGAGACTGAAAATGGTTTAGCTATCTCAGAGCGGTGCATTTGGAACGGATAACTAATTGTCCAGAAAGTGCGCACAGCTCTTATTACATGATGCTGCGAAATTTCTGGTTAGTTACACAACCTAATTATTGTAACGCTCTGCACATTTGGAGGTTGGAAATAAGCGAAAATTATCCATGCAGAACTGATATGGTTAAATCGTTCAACTGCGAAAAATTAATATCCTACCGTAGCAGCTTTAACGCTAATGTAAGGTTTTCTCTGTACTTTGGGCTGAACGAGGAGATCCGGCTAGACTTTGGCTACTAAAGCTTAATTGAGTCTAAGCAGGCTAAATCTTTGTAAAGCTTACTTGCACCAAATGCCGTTGCATCATCGGCCTTAGGATGGACTCGGAATTCTGTTTTTTTAAATTACGACTAATTTTATGATTCTATGACCTACAATGAATAATAGGTCAAATGTAAATTTTTGAATGACCATGAATTTTGTTCTACATTTTGTTTTGTTTCTCTCGTGTAACATCTAGAGGTGCTATGATCCAAACAATAAAGTAATAGAATTAGTTATCATAAAATAGCTCGATGAGTGGATGGATAACATTTGCAAGCAAATTTATATTTGATAAATTAAATGACCAAAGCCCGCTCAAGCAAGTACAGTAAAGGAGTGTACATGACCCAAATATAGAGACTGCAAAAAACAAATAATCCACACAACACCTAGAATAGCGGTAACGTTGGCCAAGATCAGCTTATCGATGAAATATTTAGTTTTAGGTGCAACAAAGGGTAAAACGCCGAGTCAAGCACTTGCGATTCAAGAGCTGTACAGTGGAAGTTTGGGTCCAGCAGTTTAATGTACCACAATGATGGCAGGCATCCATGAAACGTTTATAGGTGAATCTGCGCACCTTCGAGAGAGCTTTCGAACTTTGCCTTCCGCGTGCTCGAGCTCATTCCGGTCGAGATGGCGCTGCTGATGGCTAGGGAGTATATAGCGAAGAGGAGAGGATGATGCGATGACAATTAGATCGAGTTAATCTCGTTAGAGTCCACTGAGGGAATTGATGCATTTTACCGACCACTGACTAGCTCGATTGTTTGGGCTTTAATGGTGCGTTGCTGATGCAAATAAACGGAGGGGGAAAGGATCGCAGTTCTTCTTTTGTAGGTTATGCAACGATTATCGACGTGCGCTTTCGCTCGATCATTATTAATTGCGATATTGCGATGAAGGATTTTGAAGAATGTTGAGTACTCAGTCAGTTCATACGATGAAACTTTGAGATTATTGAATATGGAAAGCATTCGATCGTAAGATTTGTTTTGAAAGTGATGGTCGTTGCAGCTGGTTTCAAGTTCGGTGAGAAATTTCTGAAATGTATAGGTTGCGTAAAAATAAAGACGAAAGATCGTTGTGAACTATTTCCGGTTGAAAAAATAGAAAACGATACTTGTGTAAAAAATATATTCTTATACCAAGCTTCATTCTCTTTGACTTGTATATCGATGCATAAAAGTATTGCTCTTTTGTCTGGAATACCAAGGGAATATTCTGAACTACTTCACATGATTCCGTAATGTAGATATTCCATTTTTCTTTAAAGTTTTCTGAAACATGTCTTTTAATGTTAATATTGTATTTTTCTTGAATATTACGTTCAGAAATAAGAGACTATCATTAGACGTAACTGTCATTTTTTTAATCTTATTGCAGAATATAATATTTCGAATACAAATATAATAAGAATTTGCGTTCCAGCTAGAAAGAAAACCAGAGCAGAAGATGACTACGTAAGCGCAAAATGTAGCACACCGAACTCTTTTCTTCCCTTTGAACTTCAGCATCTCGACGACAAAAATGCCGGGTACATAACAACGTTATCTTAGATGAACCTTCGTCGCATAGCATTTCCGTATTATCCCTCCGCATATACCCGGGGTATTTTTTCTTCCGGAAACAAACAAAGCACTCGTAATTACGAAAGGCTTTCTTCTCTCCCTACTAACGTTTCCGTTCCCATTCGGCAAAATAAAAAAAAATGAAAGAAAGAGAGCGAGCGCTCGCTCCTGCCGTCATCCAGAAAAATTAAATGGCATGGTTTGAGCTTCGCGGAGCGGAAACTGCCTTTTCTCGAGCGAGAAATTCGTCAGACCCTCCCGGGCTCTTCACCTCTCCCCTGCCACGCTGTCGACTCTCGGAATCACGCATGCATTAAATATACACAGGCCGCGGTTTACGTGTTTGCAATTAAAGAACAGAGGGCTAGGGGGATTCATATTGGACTCTCATTCGGACGCGATAATTCCTGGAAACGAAGGATTGTTTTTCAAATACTTTGCGGCCGAACAAAGTATTCGACTGATTTTGCCGATGGTAATCCAAACAAATTGATGTATTTTCAGCCTGAAGCTTTTGCGTCCGAATGGTATAGTGTGATATTCAAGATTGCGTTTAGGCTGAACAAAGGCCACTTCTTTTTTTAAATGTGGATTGTAAAATAAATGTGTTTCGCGGACATATATGTCACCAAATTATGAGCGATACGAGCACACGAATTCCAAGTAAAAATATTCACTCGCTACCTTGAAATGCTTCGGAGAAGCGTGACAAGGACTTTTTCGTCGTGTATCTTTTTTGGAGTGGCTTGGGTTCGAGGGCCGGCCGACCGAGTTCAAGTTCGGCTCCACTTTTATTCGGCCGACCTGGTTAATTGCCCTAACAGACGTTAAGTGGTGCAACTTTCACGACTGAACGTCATCGCGTATATACTTCGGATCGACGTGCGAAGCGAGCGACAATTTTTTTTTCCTTCTGCTCGGGTTATTGTGCTCCGTGTGTACGACTTTGTTGTACACTTCGCAACGGAAGCGTTGGTTGTACGTACTTTAAAAATTGAAAATGGCGAGTTTACGATGGACGGGTGCGCTATTAAAACTTTTGCGCGTTGTTGAAATATTTGTCGAGTCGAAGCAAGTATATATTCCTTTGAAATGATCCTACTAGAGACGAGTTTACTTAAACTTATAAGAGTATACTTTATTGATTGTTACACAAAGTACTGAAATGCAAAGATAATTTTAATAATTTGAGTGAATATCTTAAGTACTACATATACTATATATACTAATAGTACTATTTATACTAATATACTATATATATTACATTCTATAGGGCAATTCAAACGATCAAATATTTATTCAAATTTAGTTGACTTTTTTTCTGGTGTATAGTTTTAAATGCATTTAAATAAACGATATCGATGCAATAATTAATGTACCATAATTAATTGCTTAATATGACGATTAAATTATAATACATTTTCGTTCGATTTTTGTTCATAAAATTTAACATTAATTAGTCGATGTACTCTGTATGACGTAAAAATAAAATAAATATTATTACATAATGTTAATATATGTATAAAATTATGTTATAATATAACGTCACGATAGCAAAAACTTATTTATATTTTTTTGGTAATTTTTTATAATATTAATGGTACATTTTTGTTTATTTATTTTATTTTATTTAAAAATGTGTTTTTAATTATGATTCTTTTAAAGGTAATTAATTGAAGTTTTATTTTATTTATAACTAGAGAAATACTCTGTGAAAGCATAATTACCCGATTGAGAATAATTTCAAATAATTAAATTAGATATATATATATATATATAATATTTGAAATTATTCTCAATATATATATATCTAATTTAATTATTTGAAATTATTCTCAATCGGGTAATTATGCTTTCACAGAGTATTTCTCTAGTTATAAATAAAATAAAACTTCAATTAATTACCTTTAAAAGAATCATAATTAAAAACACATTTTTAAATAAAATAAAATAAATAAACAAAAATGTACCATTAATATTATAAAAAATTACCAAAAAAATATAAATAAGTTTTTGCTATCGTGACGTTATATTATAACATAATTTTATACATATATTAACATTATATATATACAGTATCGATTGCTTACAGTAAAAGTTTAAATTTAATACGAAAACTTTTTATTCGATCCACAGAGTTTTCTTACGAATCATTTGTCAGCTCAAACTGATAAAAAAAATATCGATATATAAGAAGCTTAATAACACAAAAAACATTTCCTTTATGAAAACAATAATAAAGACTTTCCGAGTCATTAAAACATCATTCAAAATCAATAAGAGCTCCAATCACATAATGGCCCGGTCTAAAGCCGCAGTGCATCCAGACATCTAATTCGTCACAAAAAAACCCCGTATACAGTCGCATAGCATATAAAAGCACGCGTGCGAGAGAAAGTCGTAAAAGGGTATATACGCAGGCATCGAACGGCCCAACCACATTTTCTCAGGTATATACACGCACACACCATCGGCACATTTGCTTATACGAGCTCACTTTCGTCTCGTTTCTACATTTCATCAGTGGAGCGCAGCGGCAATTAAGCCGTGCGCGCATCTTCCCCTCTTCGTATATACGGAGGGCTATATAAAAGTTTCCGCGAGAGCTGAGAAAGACGAGCGAAACTGAACCTCCGCTTCGCCATTACCTCGTATATGACTCGAGTAATCCCATAGGGGGATAATGAAGTGAACGCGCGGCAACGCGGAGAGAAAGAAAGGGGGCGAAGCCCTCGTATAGTCGCTACATCGAAGGATGAGAAGAGTGAGAGATTGAGGATTTTTTGCGGGAGGATATAAATCGCGAGAGGAAGTAATGATAGGGAGGCGGATGAAAAAATCATTTTGGAATATTGTTTTTTGGGAAGGGTGAATCTCTTGCCAATTACTTTGCTGGGATTTTTCGATTGAGAAGTTTATTAATTGGATGGGAAATGAAATGAAAGGTTTGCCATTCAATTGGTTTGCCAAAAATTGATTTTAGTTGAAATTACTGTCATTATTATGGTGTAAGAATATCATAAATGGTCTGTTAAGAAAACGATGACTATTTAAAGTGTCGCTACTTAAAACTTGATCTGATCAGATACAGGTACTTAGGTATCCGTTTTAAAACATTGTTATGTAAATTAATATTTTAATTGAAATTATGAAAGAATTATATGCATGTTCATTTGAATGGATTTTTAAACCAATCATTTAATGTTTAAGTATTTCGGAATTTATATATTAAATGGTTTTATACATAAAGTAAATGCTGTTCTAAGATTTTCTAACCTCAAATATTAGAACGCACCGTAATCTGTTGTATTGTATGAGACTAATATTTTGTGAAAAAGGTTTAATAAGCTTTTTTAATACCTTTGTCAATATGAAAGAAAAATAGTTACATTAACTGATATGTACTGATTTGTTAATATTCAAGTATATGTGTATTAGAGTTTATTAACTGAAGTGTATGTTAAAATTGTGTGCGTAAAGCGCGCATAAATTTAACTCGTTATTTAAAAAATTCATGACTCAAATATGATTAAATAAAGAGTAATTTGAATTGATTTTTTAATTTGTTTTTCAAAATAATTAAATATACTGATAATTTATACAATCTTTTTGGCACTTCACAGATGTATTCGATATCAAAGCTTTTCACTTTGCTCGGTAAATCCAGCCTTTGTCATTGGTAAATTTCAATTTTAGTTTGAACAGGAAAGAATGTAGCGAGAGAAAAGTTGCAATATAAAGTGGAAATAGTAAAGAAACAAAGTTAGGCAGTGGAAGTTAGGAACTAAGCAAAACAGAAAAAGATTCAAAGAAACAGTGGAATAAAAGGAGTGAGAGAGAGAGATAGAGTATTTCTCAAAAAAAAGAAGAAAGCGCAAAAAAGAAACAAAAAACCCAGAGAGAAATAGACGTAGCAGAGTGAGGAAAAACAAGTGTGGTAAAGTGGAAAGCAGAGAGAAAGATATTTACTGCCCTGTCTTCGATCTCCGAAGCTTAAAGACGGGTTGAAATCTACGAAGTAATAACGGCCGAGCAGGAGAGAGGAGAAAAAAACAATTAAATTGAACACTCGTCGCGGCGATCCTATTGATTTGTTCCCCCGATCGTCTTCTCCTCGTCCTCGACACCCAAGGAAACTTTTCCCGATCGGCCCCGATGAATGCATTACAGTGTAATGATTCAACTGTGATTGAAAATCTTTCTCCATCGCGCGCTCTCTCCCCCCCCCCC
>UELV01182172.1:58257-104598 GCA_900490015.1 Megastigmus stigmatizans
GGGGGGGGGGGGGTCAGCAGAACAGAGCGTGGCAGTTAGAACCTATATTTTGCCGAAAAAGCAATAGCGCCGCTGCAGCTGCGTCCCAAAGCTTCGCATAGCCTCCCCATCGGCCCATAGTATTTTTGAATTTCATTCGTCCCCTCGCCCTTGCGTGCGTGCGCCATTCACGAGCAGCCTATATGCGTATACGCACGAGAGCAGCTCAATTGCACGCGCGAACGATGAAAGCTCGCTCGTGTGTATGTATGTATATAGGCTCTCACAGCCGGCTCTTTAATCGGGTTGTGCTTTTAATTTTTCACGAAAATAAAGTCACGGCGCACAGATAGAGCGCATTAAGCGCAGGCCCTGCACACACGGACGCACATATACATATATATTTATAGCTCGAACGACAGAGAGGGCAAAGTTTTCGAGTGGAGCGGCCAACGGCGGCAGCGGCATGGCGAGCTCTTCTATAAAGCTTATATATACGGACGGGCGTGCGTTAGCCCTTTGGCGCTCTGTGTCATCGGCCCCTACCGAGAGCTATATATACTATGCATCCCGCAGACATTGGGCTTAGGCAGCAGCTGCCTTTACTCCTGCGCACTATGAAGAGCTTTCGTAACACACGAGATTCTACGCATTGCCGTGCGTGGGAGCACGAGTGTGTGTGTGTGTGTTATATCGCGGGATTTTTAAACGCGCGGTGGATATGTAGAAGGAGCTGGGCGAGGAACAAAGCTCGCTAACTGCGCTGTGGGGCCGCACAAAGGTTTACTTTTTTCGTATATCGAGTGACTAATTGGTTTTGGATGCCGCGTCGAATAAGAGCCCCACGACGAGGTTTTTTATGGCCCCCCCCCCCTTTTTTCACGCTGCTCGCTTTGTCCTCGGCTTTGTGTATGTGTGTCTTTGATCGATGTCTCTATTTTCTGGTTGCTGCTGCTGCCGAAGCTGTTGCGTGGTGGCATGCGTAAGATGAGACAAAGTTGTCGAGTGCAAAACTTTTTTTTTGATAGCTGCTTGAGAGATTGAATGCAGATTTTTCAAATAATACGATCATCCCGTAGTCTCAAGTCTGTTGCATTTGGAAATTACAATGTAGCACATCTATAAAGGATGTTTCGAAATCAAATTTGTATGCTTATAAATTATCGTTATTATTATATAATAAAACATGTTGAAATACATCCGTCGCTATAAACACAAAGGCAACTCTTTATTGCCAGCACGGTGTAGGTATATATAATTTTATGTATATGCGCACATGGCCGTAGGTTTATGAAAATCGCCATAATACACCCTTACATAAACTAACAAAAGGAACAGATCGTTAAACCGAGAGCTGGCGCTAAATAACAGTTTGTATAAAATAACATACTGCACATATGGGAACAATGTATTTTCTCTCGACAGACCGAGAAGCAACGTATTTTCCAGATGACGAAGCTTCGAAATCTTTCAGTAGCTGTATGCACTCGAGCTACATGCTTCCGAGCATATATAGAACAGTGGTTTCGAATTACCCCAAGACACAATCCCACAGAAAGGCAGATCAATCGAAATCGATCCCTTCGTATAACGTATATGTACTAACCTTTGACTCTCGAGAGTATCACGTTTACATGCGCGACATTAGAGTTGAAGCGAAAAGAAGCGTGTAAGTGCGTGGGCAGAAAGCGAGTCTCGCATGATTCAGTCCCGCGACGACGAGTGAACGCGACGAGAGGCGACCGATTAAATTATTTATACGCAGCTTTCCGAGAGCATTGTACGAATTTATCGGGGGAAAGTAGAGAGAGAGAGAAAGGAGGAATAATGAATTTATATCGCGAACCCACACGAATAGAGATAAATCGCGACGGTGATAGGGAGAGAGAAATTTTGTAATTTGCTAGGATGAAAGTACGCGAGTGTGTGTGTGTGAACTGTCGATAAGATGGATGATGGGGAGCGAGCGATTTTAATTTGAAAATTTGGCCGTAGGTTTTCTTCATCGTGCTTTTGCAATAATCGAGCGACGAGTTAATTACTTCGCTTGTTGTTATGAGAATTGAAAAGACATTTGAAAATATCGTTAAATCAAATGCTACGACGCGCTAAGATATCACTATGCAAGGTTATTTCTTATTTATTGCATGTATGACGATAGTTTAAATGTACTTTATCGTCTTATTTAAGGGTCACGCACGATTTACGTTTAACGTTCTTTCATTTATATATAAAATGAGGAAGCTACCGACAATCAGTTACATAAACCGTTTACATTACTGATGGAAACTATTATATATAATTTTATAAAGACGTATAAATTAACGTTTCAAATGTTAATCCTCTTAATAAAACTTTAGCATCACGTATATGTTGTACAAAATGCAATGTATAGAGATTGGTCGTTAATAATTATTCACCACAAGTAATAATTCCCTATGATCGTGTAAAATTGTATCCTCGTATATTGAAATTTCTCTCCGCGAAAATCAATCCAGGAATTGTGTTAAATAATGATAGCACGCAATACCGCTACAGCAATCGAAAAAATCACCTGCACAAAGTATCAATTTCAAAGCTAGCATGAATAATTAAAAGTTATACCTCATTGATATTCAATTATATAAAGGGTCGAGTGGAAACATAAAAAAAAAACCAGCACGCGAAATGGACCCTCGAAAAATCCCGTATTATTAAATCCCCACGTATATCTATATATATATATATATATATACACACACGCGTCGCGTATAAAATGTGTAGCGCGTATAAATTCACGTTTATATAGATCAACGCGGCACTCGACACGTATCCGTTCACGCTTGCCTCGAGTACGTATATACGCCTGCCTCCTCTCTCCCATTTCAACATCCATAGACATAATAAAAAGAAATCATTGGAAAACGAAAAAAGACTTGCGAGCACGCGAGGGCGTATAGCTATCTCGAAACACGCGACCGCGCGGCGCCTCTTATATACACGCTCTCGTGCGAAAAGCATAGCGTATGCAAAGTGAGAGCTACAAAAGTAGCTGGACTCTCTCTCTCTCTCTCTCTCTCTCTCTTTCTCTCTCTCTGTCGCACTGCCGGCAAAAAGTCATCGTTTCTATTTAAACTCGCGAGCGCGGCGCGTTCCCTGCGTATGTGTCACGAAGGGCAGAAATAAATACATGCGGGTAAGACCATAAGTGCGTGTATATGTGTAACGTCGTCGTCGTGTGTGTGTGTGTGTGGGTAATTAGTAGTAGTATTGGCAAGCGAGGACTAAAATCGATTGCGGAGGGCTTGTGGTGGCACGACGCTACATTGGCGAATTCATGCAACGAACACGCGCGGTGGTCAGCCCCCCGCGGTTGAGATCTGCACGAGAGATGTGTTGTGACATTGGCAGCAGGATGATTTTTGTGAATTATCGCAGCTGACGGAGTGTTTTGGTGTCCTGTTAACACGCGCGAATGCGTTGGGATACAGCGTGTTAGACAGGGCCGCGACCTTTTTCATGGGTGTATAACATTTTAATTTGATAATATACCGCGTGAACTAGGTATGAAAAAGATCGACGACTGTGAATGACAAAAACAAAATCCCTGTTATTGAGAAATGCATTCGGTGTTTTATAAAATATTACATATTTATTTGCAGATTATTTTGTGTTTATTGTACGTTAATAAGTAATTGGAACGAACTGTATTGTACACTACATGAAACATGGTAAACAATTGTTTATAAATAATTGATCATCCAATTATGGAACAATACCCCCTAGAAAATTATCCCCTCATAGATTGTTCCATGCGATTAACCGATTCTCTTCATAATTATCGCGGGAGATACTTCAGCGACTTCTCGAGTGTCATATACGATAAGTTGAATAGGAGGGAGAACACTTTTATCAGTTATTAAGATCACGATTGAACGGCCGACTTGAATTGACTTTTGACTCTGGGAAATGATTTTGTTTCATACCCTCTATGGGGGGAAAAGGGACGTAATATTGACTTTTATAAATGTTTGTATTAACCATCTATAGGATTTTAATGTTCAGTGCAATTGGTATTTGAACTATTCATGAAGATAGGCGTTATTAAAAAGTGCAACGTCATTGTTCTTCGTTATATTCTTTTTGCTTCCTCAAAGAGGAGCTATTGTATAGGTGAGAAATTTTTTTAAGACTTTCGGAACAAAAATTTAGTATTTTGGAGAACAATTTTTTACATAATATTTTTCGGTTGTCTTACGAATCAGTTAAAGTTAAAAGTTATTATTAATATTATATGTTTTCTCGTCTTTCTGTTTCGGGCTACTACATGCAAAAACAATGACTAGCTTGTCATCTAAGAACTCTACACTGAGCACTGTGAAACGAAATAAACGGCGAGAAAAACATATATAATTTCGATTTTCGTCTAAATATGTTGAGAAAATATAATATAATGAGAATTATTAAGTGCGTTTCGCCCTGGTACTGTCTGGTGAATTTTATTATTATTTTTGAATGTAGAATATAAAATTAAAATATATATTTTAAATTTTAATAATAATTGTGAAATTTAAAAAATTTTTTTTATAAATTTCTTATATAATTTTTGAAATATTTTTAAATAGTTAAATTACTTACTTTATTTATAAATTATATAATAAACGTAAATTAGAACAAAACATTAAGTTAGAGGAAGCTAAGTGCCAATAAATTGGCAGCGGTTTTTATATAGTTTGGAAAGTATTAAAAACTTAAATGTATTATATATATTTTTTTATTCCCATTAAAGCAGCAGACATTTCGTTAAATTTTATCAAAATTCTACAATTTTTGAGTCTAATCGAAGCCGTACTTTGATTAAATTTGATTAATTTGTCCGGTTAATAAGTCGTTTAACTATAACTTTGAAATTCCATATTATTTTTTCTCAAATTAACACTCTTCTGTTCCTCTTCGTTACATTCATCAAAGAGACACCGGATCGCTACTTCGTCTTCGTAATCAGCGGCTTCTACTGGCTCAGATCTCCTCATTGAAGTCGGCAAACTTTTTCGACCTCCAATCGGGGGTATCACATAAGTGGTAATCGGGTTACTAGTTTCTTGTAGCAGAGGTTCTTCTTTAGGTTGTTGCTGGAAGGCGAGAATTTATTTTATTGTTTACTGCTACGCTAGCGTGTTCGTAGTTTTCAATTGGATAAAGGTTCAACATTTCGTCGCCTTGGGCTGTCGTTATTTTCGTTATTGATTTTTAATTCTAGATGTTTGAATACTTCAAATTGATTTCTTATAGTTAAATATAAAAGCTTTTTACGAATCGTAGAATTAAACAATGAAGAACTACAGAAACTTTTTTCATTTATCAAAAGACATGTATTTTAAGGAGGGTTTTTCGTCACTTTGGTAGACAAAGTAATAACTATACAAAATGTTCCTGAACAAGTGAATTTTTTAGTCTACAACGTACTTTGTAAATTATTATATATAAAACATGAATTTACACGTTTATCATTAGAGTAATTGTGTGTTTAAAAAAACATTAATGAAAATATATTCTCCGCGTTAGCTACGCACGCTGTAATGCTATGAACAGACAGCTGATGGCGACGTCACTGCTGCGCGTAAGCTTCATGATATTTTCTTCCAGAAATACGTCTTTTTTTATTTATTTAATACGAATTATCTGTTTAAATTGTACGGAAACGTAGTATTTTCGACTAAGATTTTGAAAGTTAAATATTTGCAGATTCCGAACCAAGCTTATTGTTTAAAATTATTGTGTAGAAGTACATAAATTAGTTCCATATTGTGGGAAAAATTACATAAACTCATAGGAGAATTAACAAGACTGTGCGTTTTAAAAATTCAATATTTCACTGAAATTAACGCAAACGTATACTGATTTTTTAAAATAACAATTAAATACTTCAAGAGTGTAGTACTTTAATTATGGCTAAAAATTGCTTTTCATTTTGTGAAAGACCATCCTTAAGTAATAGGTACTTGATACCATCATTTGTTTGTTACTTTTATTCGCATTAGTATACAAGTAAATAAGCGAAAAAAAATATGGAACCTTATTCGCAATGTATTAGGAGAAAGTAAGCTTCAGTAATTTGTTTGCAAATAGTAATTATTCATTGCTATTACATACCTGAAGAAATCCTATAATCTGAGGTTGGTTGTAGTCGTTTTTGATTCTGGTCAACGTATTTAGTATCTCTTGTAAAACGTCGTGAATTATATGTGCATCGGATTGTCCGCATTGTATTAGAACAAGCAAACTCTTTAAAAACGAATATTTTTTATTAATAATTAATTGAACCGATTGCAAAATATCTGCTTTAGGTATTAAATAATTTGATTAAAACGTGTAATATTATAATTTCTTGGTTTCTGTTACCTCTTATGCAATATAAATATTAAAAAGAATTTTTGTACAAATAAAGAATTGATGTATTAACGTAAGAAGTAGTACATTCAATAGTATCAAGAGAAATATTCAATTTAATGGTACTCACTCCGATGAAAACTAACTTGATAGATTTCCCAGAGTCTTTCATGGTTGCGAGAATATGATCGAACTAAGCATTGATCGCTGTTAGTTCTGAGATTTAATGCACTCGGTCGTTTTGCAGTTGAACATTAAAATTTAATGAAAACATGTTTTGAAAGTACTTTATTTCCGTTGCGCAATAGAAATATTAAATTCATATATCGTAAAATGAAGATTACCCAAACGAAATTGAAATCACATTCGGGGATATCGTTCAATTTCAGTTAAACAATTTTATTTATGCTCAGAGCAATTAATTATTTCGTTTTATGGCTCTTCTAATTATTAAACAAATCAAGTGACGCGGAAGCGTCACGATGGCAAGTGTGAGTCACACTGTACGAAGCCGAGGGAGCGCACTGCGACATTATATACATTGAAGTGACACTTTTTAACCTCTATGTCAAATTCTAAATCTAATAAGTAATTATGGGTTTAATTTTTCTACCTCTTATATTTTCAATCTTCGGCAACATACAACAATAACTCTCGATATCGAAACTCGAAAACCTTCCTTTCGCTGTTCATATTTCATAAGCGATATGAGCAAACAATTAATAAACATCTTATTTTCAATTTATTGAGCAATTATACAAGTCTTAGTGGTTACTTTTCGAAGAAAGCATATTTATTAAATGAGATTTATAAATTTTTTTGTTACCAAGCAATGTTTTTTTTTTTTTTCTATTAGAATATTTTAGAAACTGTAAACATACAAGATTTAAAAAGAAATAATGCACAAAATGTTGCGAATTTGTTTAATCTTAACTAGCTGCCATTGCTCGCTACGCTCGCGTCGTAAAATTATACTATTTAAATTATATCCTTTAAACAGTAAAAACATTACTTATTTTATTATTAATTACTTTAGGATACGTGTGATTATTATCTTTATATATACGTATTGTAATGTCTCAATATATGTCTCAATTTTATTGTTAATGTCAAAGTGTTTAATGTATTACATTTTATTTAAGTTTCTGTATGGTATAATGTTATTGCATATTAATAATTAATTTTTAGTCTTAGAATTATTTCTTGCTTAGAAAAAATTAGTTACCCGAGTATTTAAATGTTGATTATAAAATTGGTACAATCGTTTGCCTAATATACAGAATTGCAATATGACATTATAAAGTTATGAAAATCTCGATATTTATAGTAAGAAAACGGTATTTTTCTTACTTATAAAAATAATTCAAGCATGATTTAAATTTCAATGTTTTCAACTGCATATATAATACAGATATTATATAATACATGGGTAAATAGCACTAAATAGATCTCAAAAATTTTATTCTCAAATTTCGATAGTTGAAATCGAGGACGATCGGTAATAACCAAATATAGTGAGAATGCAATGCCTGTATAATGATTTTCTCAATTAATGGTGAATTTTTTTGTAACTAGTCAACGCCTTCGATATCTTGTTCGCAAGTAAATTTTAAAAGGTTAGTTTACGAACTATATTTTATTGTTACTATTATACAGCAAACAATATCAAGAATCGATTGTATTTAGTTAAAAATTCAAATTTAATATTGTTTTAGTAAAAGACAAATATGTTATATTTTATCACTGATAATTGGAAAGAGATTTAGTGCACTTTTACTTAATTAATTAAATGTATTTAAAAAATGTACTTTTAAGTTAATTATACTCGTATTTTTTATTATGTGATGGAATAAGACTTTATAATTTAAAATAAAGTAATAGAATTCATTTTTAAATCGATATACCTACATACTTTATTATTATTATTGAAATTAAAAGTGTTATTATTACCATAAATAAGATAGGCAGAGTTGACTAGAATATAGTCATAATGCTGATGCAGGAAAGCGGAAATAGACATGTATGGGGATCAAATCTGGTCGGTGGCGCGTACCGCTGAGCAGGAACCAAGAAAAGACGTCTGGAATATTAATGAGCTGAGAGGACCCAGAGATTTAATCCTATACCCATCGAGAAGCCACTTGGTGCGCTCCTCCTTATAATTTACTTTTAATAAACTATTTAGTCGAGCAAGAAAAATAATCAATCTTTCATGAAAAGTCATTGGTTTTTAAATTCTTTTATATAATCAATTGCTTTATAAATTACTTGGAAGTCTCTTACTAAAAAGTTATTAATCGTGTTATTTAAATTTCATAAATGTCGTTTAGTTACAATATTCTATAAAAAAAATATCTTATTTAACTGTAAAAGAATATGTATTTTTTCCAACGGCTAATTGCATTTTTAATCCTCGTAAAAAAAGAGTCTGTGAACTTTAATATATACTTTTTTTGAATGGGTAGAGATATTTAGAAAGATCGCGGCTGAAAATATGAAACGGTCATCATACAAACAGACTTTTCACTCGAAAAAGAGTGTTTTTATGAAAAACTTTACAGTACAATAGGCCTTGGCCAGCTGACATCTATATTGAACTTATCTCTTATAATTTCAAGTACAGCAAGTAAAGGCACTACGTCACATTTTGTTTCGTAATGCATATCTCATTCAGTGGAATGCTTTCATTTTCGGGGCACATTAATCAGATCCAGCCACTTTTGAATGATTTATAAGTAAAAGTGGTCTGTAAAGAAAATTAGTTTACATTGTCTACTAGTTTAACAGTAATAATTATTGAATAGGTGTAGTCACCCGGAAAAAGTATGGATAACTTCAACATTTGTGGACTTATCATAAAAGTATTTTATTTAAAAAAAAAAGAAAGGATTATTTTTAACGAAATACAATACAAGCAACGACTTTCGACGTTGTATTTAACGGGATCCTAGCCAATTAAAACATTTTCCTTCGAAAACCCCTTTTAATTAAATGTAATCGTACATTGTAAATAAATGTTTTACATCGAGTTGAACCGTTAATCCGATTAAAGCTCCTCATAACAGACGTCTCTTGTCACTTTTTCTTTCGCTCCCTATACGCAATAAAGTGCCGACCCGACCAGAGGATCGATATAACGCTCGTCAATGTGCGAGTGTGAGTTCTCTGTTTGTGTGCGTGTGGGTGAGCAAGAGAAAAGGACTCGCCTGGAGGATTATATCACGAGGCTGTAGACGAGGAGAGGGCGAAACTCGCATTGGTTCTCAAGATAAACCTATGTATAGATCCGTATCTGAGCGAAGGAAACCTTCCTAGCCCCTACTCGGTTGTATGTTGCCGCTGACGAAAATACTGGCGTTGTTATACGGACCCCGGGAATCTATAGGGCTGCATCACTGCCAATGCCAAAAACTAATTCTGATGCCATTATCTGAATTAAGATCGTTTGGTTACCGTATAAATAAGTTATTGGCTTGACTCAGTGTTATATATGCCTTCGTGGTATTATATGCTTTCTTATGGATTTCTATTTATGTATTTCAATGGGATTGATAAAAGAAAAAGTGTAGCGAAAGTTTGATTGTAGATTACTGATAATGGATACAGTTGCACTATTCTGGGCAGTTTATTTTCATATAAAAAAGTATTAACAAATTATTTATTATGTCAATTCGTAGAAATCGGGCTTGCCGTATTGCTTGATAGTAATACCGAGGCTGCTTATATCGCGAAAATTATAATTGAATAATTTATCAAGTGATACGAAATTTCTAGGAAACCGCTTTATGAATACCTTTTAGAGTTATGCCAGTAACATTTACTTAAGTTTCAGATTCTGTTCGTAACTGAGATAAAAAAGTAGTTTAAATTTTTTTAAAATATACAGTGAATAATTGTGAATAGAATCGGTTGAAAATTCCATTATTTCTTACATAATTTTAAAGAATGTAACTTAGTGTTTTTACTCGAAAAACTATTGTCAATCAAGGTATTTTGGAAAATCTACGTGTCAGTATTTCATAAATTATAATAATTTAAAAACGGGGTACGTATTAAAGACTTATTGGAACTACAAACTAAAATAAAGTACAATTCGTAGCTAATTCTAGTGCTCTAACACACATGTAACCCGAACCTACCCAACTCACAATGCATAACTTTCTTTTCTCGCCACAAATAGCAACACATTAAGCTGCGATCAAATCGCGATAAATAAAAAAGCTCAGCTATTTTTCGGTTGTGTTCACGAGAACTCGTATGCACAAATAAAAAAGAACAAAAGAAACAGTCGAGTTGAATATGTACAGTCGTGGCAACCCTCCATAACTCATTTGGATAAGCACACCCTCGCTCGATCGACTGGTTCAGTTCAGGGGTTCTCAACCCATTAGCCACATCAGGACTATTTCGTTTTACTCTCTGTCGGTCGAGAGGGCGTCCGTCGTCTCGAGTAATTGGTCAGGGGGGGGGGGGGCAGGGCAAAGGGGGGCGAGGCACGAGAGAGTAAGCAAGCATGAGCCACTTCAAGAGTGTGGCTGCGAGCTTTACGCGAACAGAGAGGCACTTGGTTGTCGTCGTCGTCGTCGTCGTCGTTGGTTAGGGAGAAGTTTAAGATTGTCAAAGCTGCAGTCTAGTGTTTGTACAGGGAATGACGATAGATCCGATGATAGAATTGGATTCTTAAGCCTGGAGGAATTAATTTCTGGCTCGTGAGTGTGTGCATGTGAGAACTTCGAAGTAGAGGCAGATTATGTGGATGGGAAGTAAAAGATCTGAATGCACTTGGTGAATTACTCGGGTGCATACTTTGGAAATGACGTTTACGTCATTGAATAAAAAGGATAAGTAGATGCAATGTTATTGCAAATAATTGGGAGTTATAATAATAAATTGCAGAATAGGAAGATAAGAAATGATGTGTTGATAAACTTACGTGACAGAGGCAGTTTTGGCGGAGTATTAGGTATAATTTTTCCATGACTTACCTGAAACATAAAGAAAAAATGCAATTAAAAATAAGTTTGTTTATAAAAAATTTTAACATTTGAATCCTAACGGAGCTGAATACGATCACATATAAATTTAACTGTATTCCAAGTTCAGCTGAACCAAATTCAAAGTTGCTTCAACGCAATGCAACTGTGTAATATTTAAAGTGGCATATGGAATATGCGCAGCTCTATCAATTACAAAACAAAATCAAATTTCCAGAGTTGCTCATTAGTATCATAACTGTAGATCCCAACTTTTCAGCAGGTCCATAAATTTCCAGGTCTCTAATTTCAAAAAGTTTTCTATTACATTATGGTTTCAAGGTACGTATAAACGAAATTAAATATATAACCAAATATATATATATATATATATATTTTCATATTAATTAACTATACATGAAAAACATAGTTTATTGCAGTGACCAGTATGATTCTAAATAACAATTGAATTTCTTGCAACAATGACACTCAGTACATTGACAATTGTATCTTTCATACATATACGCCACAGGCACCGTGTAAGTAAACATACATTATATTACGAGCCGGTGTACAGACAAGCTTATCACTCGCTTTTACACTGCACAGTGCATATACCAAGTAATATTTTTTCGTTCGCAGCTGAGTTAACGAGTGTGTCACTGATCTTCTCCAGCGTAAAATTTCCAGAACAAGGAAGCCCATTGACTATCTATCTCTCTTTCTCGTGTACATAACTCGTCGCGCTGGTTGCCGACTAGTCTAGTTTATAACGCGACATGCGTATTACGGTGCAAGAGAGCGGATGCGCTCTTTCTTTTTAGCAGAGAGGCTTCCCAAAAATTACATGAGAAGAATGAGTTGCTTTATTGTCCGCTGAATACTCGTTGGTGGCCTAGAAAACGTTCAGGGGTACAGTGTTGACACTGAATTTCGACTTGTAGATCGTTATTAATTGTTGTCATGGTATTTTTGAGTTATCAAGTAATTAGGAATAATGCATACATGTTAATTTTCTGTCACCGAAATCTTTAAAGGAGATTCCATGTATTAGAATTAATCAACATGGATTCTTGATAATTTTCAAAGGTCAGGTATGCGTTGAGTCAAAACGTTCTCTATTATGAACAACATATTTACTATGTATATAGTAGCTATAAGCTTTTGTAATTAATCAAACAAAAGGAGATTAAAATAGATACAAAAGCCGTCCTTCTAAATAATCAGGCTGTATAAACAAGTGTTAAAGCTCCTTTCTTATCAGTGCTAATCCCAAATCCCACCTGCACAAGCGGATCATCATTTTCATCCGTGCATTTCATTTCGCGACGAGGCTGTTTCTTTGTTTCTAGAACTCGTGGTGTTAGTGTCACCGAAAGATACTGGAGCAGAGCACTTTTTTTTCACGTCTCTCTCAAGCGACGAAAATTTTTCGCACGCTCTACCACTGCAACGAAAAGGTATCGATCCTCTTCATCCTCGCTCCAGTTGCATTTCCAGTTAGCCGACGAGTGTATTAAAAGCTCGGGTGGTCGGCTTGTATTGTGCTCTCTCTCTCTCTCTCTCTCTCTCTCTCTCTCTCTCTCTCTCAGGGCAGACGTTTTTAGTGACGTAATATAGCGCTCGACTCCAGTTATATATTTTTAGAAACCTATCTCGCGCCCGCGCGGCCCACAGGATGAATAAATGAAATTTAATCTTTTATTCCAACTAATTGGTTCGCGCTGTATTTTAATAATCCGTGGATTACTACTAACGATTTTCGTCACGTTGCAAAAAATCTTGTCTTTGCGAGCTTGAGAATCTGTTACTTGAGGTTCGTATCTAGAGACGTATTAAAATATCATTTTTTTTTAATGCACTATAATATTGCTATTGTGCAATATAATATTGCACAATACAGTATCGGGATTGAAGTGCAAAACAATCATCACCGCAGTGGAAATAATAGTGATGGATGAATATTGCTATTGTTTTTAATTAAATATTGATTTCTTATTAATTACTACAAAGGAATACTTATAAACAAAGACGACGCAGTAAATATTAAGCTTGAGAAGATCTTGAACTTAAATAAAAAATATATACATATATATAGAATTTTTAAGGTTACTTATATACAGAATTCATATATATGTTCTATAACTCGGTTATCTAGGCAATAGATGCGATATTCAGCTTGAGCAGCCATTCAAGAAACTGATCAGATTTCAATTCTATATGAATTATGTTTTTGAAGACCTAAATTCAATTCCGGTAAGCTCATAGTTCGCTGAATCGTGTTACAGATATCACTTTTCCGGCATGTCCTTCTCTATGTCTGTTAAATTTTACATAAATTTTTTTTATATAAAGTCTGCACAACGCATAAATCAATAAATAATAAATTAATTAATTAATAAAAATAAATTTATGGAATGTTAAACTGATTGTGCTTTTAAATTAAACATTAAAATATTATTTTTGGTACGAAAAGCATAAAGATTATGAAATAATATATGCATGCATTTTTATGAAAAGCAATTCAAATCGAAATGAAGGTATTATATTCCCTTAAAATAAATTTCCATTAGACTTTACGTTCACGAGAACACTTTCAAAAGCTTTATTCAAAAATACCTGAAGCTGAAATTGGACATTAATAACGCTCACAAAAGAGGTAAAAAAATGTCAATGTCCAAAGATACAGCCCTCGTCAAAATTTTCGTGTGCTTATATATAGGCAGTTTGGTCAGTTAAAAATTCGAAAAATTCGTAATTTCGAAGTACATAAAGTACGTAACGACCTCTCGCTTACCCCCGTCGTCATTCGTTTCGGTCGTCGACGTTGCAGGCGGCGGCTGCGGCGACTACGAGTTAAAACTGTGGCCCATTGTTGGTGCGCCCGGGAATAGATTTGGATCTGGATGCAGAGTTAAGAGCAACGCTGCTGCTGCTGCTGCTGCTGCTGCTGCTCTCGTACTCAGCCAGCGGTTCTCATAATTCGTAGGACCGGAGTTTAAAATGGATGACTTATTTTTAGAGGATGCAATCGGATTTTTATATAGCGCGCGGATTATAAGTCGTTAGAAAACGAACTTATCACGATCAATCTTTCTCTTTTTTGTGAGTGGAGACGAAAGTTTTCAGGGTGATTTAGGTTCTACTAAGGTTAGGGGCAATATAATTGTATCAAACGAGGGCATAAAACATTTGTTAATCCGATTCTAATTTCTGGAAGGTTTATATATCGAATTAGTAGAGATAATTCGAATAATGTATGCTTATTGTATTGAACAGGTTAAAAAAATATTTGTTGGAGAATATAAGTTAGTGTTGAGAAGATAAATATAATAATACAGTGAGAAAACGATATCAGACGATATTACGATGTCGAAATCAATTTTTTTAATAATGGTTTGAAACTTGAAATTAAACAAGCTTAAAATAATTTAATTTTACAATTTTGTGATCGTAAAATTTGACGATATTCATCGCGTGAGTTTGGTGCGATGTACAGTACAGAAAAAAGTGAATGCTATCTCATTCACAAAATATTTTATCTATTATAAGAAACAAGGTCAAATTTAATAACTAGAAGAACATCACCCTATCAAAAGAGTTAAGAAGACTTCCGCAAAGTCTATCTCCGTTTCAATGAACAGAAAATTTTCAACATTCTAAAATTCTGTAAGTCTATTACAAAAAAGAACATTTTTTTCTGAAATTCCTATTACTCAGTTACAGTCAAAATTGAATTATTAAAACTCCATAACAATGAATCACAGTTCATTCATAAGTGTGTTGCACAAGTATTATTATGAAACCATAATAATCGCCATTAGGTAATAACGCGCACAAAATTATCCGGAATAGTGAACACTAAACGATACCAGGAAAATGGTGTATTATCAGTTTCTACGATAATAAACTTCTCGCTCCCGATTTTCCACAAGTACTGCAAGAATATATAAGCAGACACTCACAAGCACCGGATGTAATTCAACCGTAATTCAGCAATTTACATAATTGACGTAGATTGTCACTGTGTGCAGTTTCCTCCTCGCGAATAGTCAACTGGTCAGTCGAATGCTCGCGCGTTAAAACAATACTAACCATGCCTATTTTCACAACTGTTGTTTACGAACTTTGTACTCCACATGGATCAACGTCGCGCTGCGGGGAAAAATGTTAACAATTCGATAATGGAGCATATATTTGTAGGGGACCGAAGCTTTTTCGAGCTTATTTTAGCAAGGTTGTTTCAATTTAAAGTTGTTCAAGTATTAGATTAGTTAAGAATCTTGATTAGCGATTTTTATTAAATTAGTTTAGTTTAGTAGATGTTATAAATTATATTTTTAATTTATATAAGTTATATTAATTTTGGTACATATCAGATCTAATTCCGGCATAAATATTTATAACTCTTTGTGCCAGTTGAATGCGAGATCTTATCAGAACTTCAGTGGGAGAACTTTTTCAAAAGATAAAAGTACTTATACATTTTATATAAAAAGCACAGTAGATGATTAGCAGAACATAAGGTGCGAGTATATAGGATGAAAAGGCTGTTATATGTACATGTAATAAAGTCAAAGTTAAAAGACGAGGACAGACTAAAAGGCTCTTTTCATTAGATTGCAGAGCGCAAAAGTCACAGCCTTCGTAATTGGAACACTGTATAGTTCACTTTCGTACTTTTGCACGCATCACTTAAAACTTCGTCTTATTCAAAAATAATGTCTAATAAGAAGTACATAATAAAATAAAATCATTGCGTATTTTAGCTAAAATAAATTTGTACATGAATTAATTTTATGTAGATAAATAACGTTATTAAATAATTGTGAAATTTTTAGTAAAAATTCTTTAAAAATGTATCTCGTGAAATTTCGTATATTTATTACGATTTTACTCTGGTCATAAAAGACACGAATGTAAAAAATAATAAAAAAACCACTAGAAGTGGAATTAAACGTGGACAAAGTAGTGATCATAAAAAATTTTACGATGATATATTCGCTCACGATGTATGTCGAGATCATGAAATCCGGCATAAAATTGTTCTACGAATACGTGTTTATTAGAAAACTGACATAAAACCCGAAAATGTTAGTGCTAATTTTATTTAAGTTAATGGATCTCTATCGCTGACATATATGAATCATATTTAGAAAAAGACAAGATTTAGAAAAAAATTAATGAAATAGTCATCTAAGTTTCAGAGAAGATTGTTTAAATTCAGGTGCTTTTATTACATTTACTTAAAACTAGGACAAAAACAAAATTAGAAGTACTTGTAAAACCCATTGTAAAATATTACATCACATATTATTATATAGTATAATAGATAGAAAGATTTAAGAAAAATTATGTATCCATTTTGAAATCCGCTTTCCGTAATAAGTAGTTCTGAAAGTTCCCTAAAAAGGGAAAGACACCTTTTTTCAAAAATCCCTTGCTTCCTTCCTCTTCCGGTGATAAAATTAGCCACTAGATCGATAATCGATGCAACTGCAGGGGGGAGCATGCGCATATACTTAAGCCCACATCCGGCTGCTCTTCTCTCTCTCTCTCTCTCTCTCTCCCTTCTCTTGCGCATATAGACAGACGCAATCACCCCAAGCGATTTCAGTGTACCATATGGCGATTGGAAAGTGTTTATTATATATATAGAAAAAAGGAGTGTGAAACATCGGGAAACGAAGGCCAGCCACGCGCGCACGTTTTGCCTTTTTTCCCTCGGTTTCAATGCTTAACGATCGATGATATATAATGATCTTTTTTTGTCAAACTGAGACTGATGGCGTTGAACACTCATCATCGGTTTAACGCACATTTTTTATTGTGATTGAAACGTGAACCATTTTGGAGTCAGGACCGTATTAGTTTTTTAACTAGTCAGCAGAATGTTTTGTAAGATACCATTTGGACTGAACTATTAGTATTTGAAGTAATTTTCAACCGAGTTTGAATTTTTTTTAATAAATGTAATAGAACATATGCAGTTGGTTCCAATTAATTCTAATCATGAGTCAACATAAATTGTGTATTTATTTCACAATCCTTGATACAAATAAATTTACCAATATCACAATTTGACTTTACTCTATTGTGCATTGTTCAGATCTATTTTTAGTATAAAAGTACAAAACATTATAGGGTCATCAATGCCAAGATAAATTCTTTGAAACTGGAAACAATACTGCACATCCTCAGTCACACTCCCACTCATACCGTAAATTTTAGATTGTTTTCATTGTTATATCGTTCCACTCGTCACCATTAAAAAAGTAAGAAAAAAGCATCAACTTCCGCAGACTTTTCCCGTTAAAAATCAAGTAAGCACTGTACCGTACACAGACCAAAATATAGTCGGGTTACTTTGCGAAGTCCCCAACATCGATGCCGCGGCGATATTGTACGACAATACAAAATGCACACGAGAGAGGGAGGAAGGGAGGTGGTAGTCACTAGAGTCCCCAGTCTATACACAGGGCTTGGCTTTTAACGACTCGCGGACGCAACTTTGTAATGGGAGGTTCGGGGTGAAAGCAAAGCCAGGGCCATTAATGAGCGGCCTTTTGCTCTCAATAATACCAGCGGATCAAATATCCAAAGGCACACACGCACGTATACAGTGTTTGACCGGCCGAGACACTCGCTGTTATATTATACGCTTTTATTGTTCGGTTATTATGGAGAGAGGGAACTATACTTTGCCACGCTGAATTGGAATTTTGGGGAAGAGATTTCTTTTCTTCTTTTTGTGGACTGATGGATGCCTGCTATATACAATACCTGGTATATATATATACACACACACAATATATACGTACCTTTGCTCTTGGCAAATTCTGGGGGAATGTATTTTTGTGACGGATGCAGGCGCGTTTGTTTTTTGCGTTAACGTACCGATTTTTCTTTTTCACTCTTTTGGAAAATGGATTTACTGCAAATGATGCATGGGATGTGGACGCTTTTGTCGCGCGCAGGCTGATGCCCGCGTTGTTTATCTTTTGTCCGATAGCGAGGTAGTCTCATCTTTATGGCGGCAGTGCGAAAGGTATCCGGGGATTGATAAGGCTGTAAAGCATTTTTATTTTAGCTTATAGCTGAGTGTTTTTTTTTTGCAGTTTATACTTATAACTTTATAACATTGCAAAAATATTCTTTCAAGTTTAACAAATTATTGTTGTAAAGAAAGAACAGTTATTTTGCTGTTCAAAATTGTAACAGCAGAAGCCAGTATAACTCGCGAAATTTATGTACTCTATTTGTATTCCCAGCACTACTCTGCTCCAAATCACAGCTGGCGGTATAATGATGTACTCGGAATAGTACAAAAGGTCCCCTGCTCAAAGTACGTCTCCTGGATCCCTAATATTTCAAGGCTAAATCACCGTGCAATAGGATTCCTTGCCATTGTTAACAATCGCCGACCAAATGGAATTTATTTCTTTCGATCGGATCGTCGCAATTTTCCAACTTTACGCTCCAGCAGGTCAGACACTGCCATTGTTCGGGGCATGCGCTACTTTTATTGTGAAAAATACGAGCGTAAGCATATACACAGAATGGAAATTAGTCTCGAAATAGTGGCGGAAACATTTTATTGCAAGTCCGTGAAATATTCTTGGTGTGCAACAATAAGATTTTAATAACTTTGGTAGCAAAAGTTATTTGAGTAATTTGAGGCCACTTTTACTAAATGTAACTGTGTCATATTTAACTAGAACAATAGCACTTTACACGGATAAACGATTTGCTTATCAAACTTTCTTCTCATCGCTATTAGAATGAATTTACCTCAATTATTCAATTCTAGCATCAACCTGTAATTAAGGACTGCAGTAATCGCAGTGAATGAATTCAGTTACGCGTGTATCCAACGAGCGAATGCCAGTTCCTGCTGTGCTAGAACAAAAAGTGTCCTTCAAACTTATAATTACGCGGCTATTATTCGGCCAAAAGCAGTAGCACAGAGATTTCAAGTCACGGACTCGAAACTTTGGATTTGTGGCATAGAAAATCTGGGGCCGCGAGGTTTGCACTGAAAACACAGCGATTTATCGGCCGAGATTAATGGCTCGTAACTAAATGCGTACTTCACATTCAGGAGAGGAGACTACGTTTATTAAAGTACCACCACTACAAAACAAAACTTACTACATGCGTCTGCACAATGTGCCGAGAAGCCGATCCACTCTCGCACACCCCTTCTGCATATATAGGCTTGCAGAAATTACTTTTGAAAGGCTCGATTAATTTGCGAGACGAATGCTTTTAGTTGCCAATTAATTGCGAATGAATTTGTTCATGTTTGATGCTTGCTTGTGCTCGAGTAGCTAGTTTGATAAATTGGAAAACTTGACGGTGTTTGAGAGATATTTAGGTGAAAGAGATTATTAAGATGAATCAATGGTAATGAAAATGTAAACATGAACTTGTAATTGCATGTCATTTGATCATTGCCGGCAATCACAGAATTGCAGCTTGACATAGTCACCGTAACAAGATAGAAAATAAGAAGGTTGGGATATATCCTCTCTCGTATCTTGTGTTACATAAGGAATCATACATTTCGATGAAATCGTTAAGGACAACGATTCATTCCTAACAACTTTATTATTGTTCAAATGCAATCAATTATCACATATCTGCAAACTGATGATACGTAATTCTTAGAAATTTAATTTGATCGTATACCGGGGTGTCACCCAAACAGATGCTCATTACGATTCCAAAAATACATATGAATCCGAACAATTTTTAGGCAAAGCAAAACAGAACTGAGTTGGTTCACGATCAACAAACGAACACAAAAGCGTTGCACGAGATATGCGCTCGTATAGTCACACCCACCACAAACAGAGCGTAGTTGAAGCTCCGTTTGCAGCAACGCAAGACCGCTACGTCGACTCCATGACCAAAAGAACGAAAAAAAAAAGAAAGGATCGTGGTGAAGTACTCCGTAATGAGTGCGAGAAAGGGAAAACCGAAAACGCGTGGCGAGGGAGAATAGCAGCAGCAGCAGCAGCAGAAGGGAGAGAGGATATTTTTGAAGGCGAAGGGCGTTGCGGATCGTGTCAACAGTCGCTCTCTGCACGCATCTGTTGCTGGATACACTCGCGCCAGAGGAGGAAAAAAAAAGGTACGGGGTTAGGCTGCACTCTGTGTATACAATAATTCATCTCGAGCAAGGCAAGTCGACAGGCTGTAGGCTACATGTTTTCTTTGAGCAGAAGCGTGTAAGGTTCTGCGAGGCTGCTTCGAATTATTGGCACGAGAGTAAGCGCTGCCTGTATTATGGTTGTTGAACTGCTGGATTAGTATGTAGGTTATTTCAATGTTGTTAGAGACGGTGAATTTGTAACAGGACACTCTGTTTATTCGTGATTTAGAGTATGAGTGTATTCCTGGATGGATTAACCTCAGTTTTTGGGATGAACGATCGGTCTCTTTGGATGAGAAAAAATAGTGAAGAGTTTAATCAGAATTGGTTTTTGTTATTTGCAGTACGTTTACAAAAAATCCTGACGTATTTTACGCAATTGATGAAGTAGTAGAATATTGCACAACTACTTTGGAAGTTTTGTTGTTCCAGCAATTATTAGTATTTTTCGTGTTCTAATCCAAAACAGAATTTCATGTGTTGAAAAAATGAGTCAGGAACATGGGCATGATTTCCTCCAACACGTCATATTGTTAAAAGAAGTGAAACGTTCTCAATTTTACATAACTTCCAATGATAAATTAGGTTCGTGTATGATTAACGTATGTAAGTTGCGCACTTACCTCACTTGCGTCATTACATACGACTAGAGTTTTGAACTCTTTGTTTCTAGCGAGTGCAATGAATAATATAAATGTACAAAGTCCTTACCACAGGCGGACAATTTATTTCAGTATTATGCATGCACAATTTTTACAAGGCATTATACTTTTTAATATTAATATAAATTCCAAGTTTTATTTTTCCCAGAACATTTTCTCTACGCATGTGTTATTACATTATCTTATACGTATATGTACTTGTAAAATAGGTAATTATACACACTTATTTCTTAAATTATTATTACGCTCTGAACAATGGTATCTTATTTGAATATTGTTTACGTATATGATTAAAAACAATATTTTTTAGATTGATCCAAACGTCAAAGTACATATCAATCACTGGATCATGCTTGAACACCCGAAAACCATCGATCCATCCCCAGTTAATCATATAATTTCAGACGAACGCATTTTTTTCCCCATATGTAGCTCTAAATAATGGAAATAGGCATAAAGAAAAAAAAACTACCGCTTGCGCCGTAAAGAGACGCGCGCGTTAAAGGGAGTGAGAAGAGAAAAGAAGAAGGCGGCTCTCTCTCTCTCTCGCGCGCGCATCTCTCCAGATGGACCGAGACGTTTATCGTCGCGGCTTGTATATATAGCGCGTCGGTGCAAAAACAGAAGGGGAGGATAAATCCTGCACCGCGGCAGCAACAGTTCGCCGCTGAATGGTCGGAAAAAAGGAGGCGCGCGCGCGAGCGAGAAAAACGAGGGAAAAAACAAAGAGATTCTCCACGGCTTGAAGCCTATGTTGGAAAAATCTTTCTCCTTCGTTTGTGCGCGGCTTTCGTACAGTCGATGCGTGTGCGCGATTAGTCTCTGCTTGCTTCCACTCCCTTTTTTGCTATACGAGCGACGCGACGCCTAATTTATATAACTTATTTGAAAGCCAAACGATGCGTTGAGCTTGAGTATAGTTAGTAATCAAATCTTTAGTAATTATTATATAATTTCGATTTCTAAAGACGACAACGCTATAAATCGCTTGAGTTTCTTATGATCCAAAATTTGCATTATCTCTTGTTCGATCAAATGATATAAAATCGTTTCGATAAAGCGTGCAGTTTTGTTAAGAGAACGGTTTATCGATCTCAGCAGTATTTTCACGTTCAATAAACATCGAAAATTCCGATTACCGACAAAACGTGAAAAACTCTCTTCCCTCCTCTTTCTCTGATGTAGCTGTACCGGTACTACAAATCAGCAGCCAACACGTTCGCGCGTTTCCAATTTTTCACGATGATCGATTCCGAGGGATTTTTATTATCTGCAGCTGGGGATCTCCCTATTTTCAGCGCCTCGCTCTTTGTAAAGGTTATACACACACACACACACACACACACACACACATATATATATACAGAGTCCATAAGTTCTAGAGCCAATCGAACGTTTTCGGTGTGCATTGTTGGGTTTCGGTTACACGCCCATCGAATATATCCGGGGATTCTATACTGACGCGACGACTACTACACGGGAAATAATCTTAATCCAATTTACATGGAAAAAATATATGGGCAAAGCCTCGTGTGTTTGAGGGGCGGTGTAGCTTCATTGTTGCTTTTTATAGGTGCCATTACTTTTTACGCGATTATGTTGTTACGAACATGTTCGTTACACGGCTATCACGATTAATCCAGGTATACAATTTTTTGTGTTTTCGTATTTTTGAGGTGGAACCGATTCTTCGGACGCAGCCAATCCCGCATCTAAACAACGAAAATATTTGTCTACAACTTGATCCAAAGCAAACATCGATGAAGACACGTTTTGAAGTGTCCATAAAAATTTACGTCCTTTTACAAGCACGGACATAAAAGGTAAGTTCCTTTATCCAAATACAATCTCCAAGGTAAAATAAATTCGACTTCGCATAAAATAGCATATACTCCTAATCACAGCAAGTACCTGCTAGCCATCACCATTCAGTCTCCAATCCACAACACAGAGAATTCCCATGGCGATGCAAATAATAAAATTACGTCTCTCTATCTCTCCCTTACGCCCAATGCGAAATCCCCGACGTCGTGGTCGTCGTCGTCACGTCGCTCGCCTAGATCATCACTTATGCAAAGCGCGCAACCGATGTATTCTCTTATTATTCTCGTAGGACGAAGAAGACGGGGCTAACTCGCGCTGTAGAGACTCAATGAATGTACTAGGTAGAAGAAACATACATCGTAATGTAATGCGGGGATGGCGCTGGGGAAATTGCAGAGAGATACGCCCACCATTTTCCTTCGTCTCTCTCTCTTTTTCCAGAAGCGTGAGCTCGTCTCTCAGTCTAATATCCACCCACACACACACGCGATGGACGAACCGATTATTACTATTGTAATATACTGCGAGTCGTTGGGTGCTCTTGACCCCCCTTGTGAAAATTGCAGCCGAGGCGAACGCGTGCCGCTTTTAAGTGAGATTTCCGTCGACGTAAGCGTTGCGCCATCATCACCGACGCCGATTAGGTACAGTGCATATAATCTATGCTCTGTTCACGTGTGTATGTGTGTGTGCGTGTGTGAGAGTGAGAGAGAGAGGATCGTTGAGTTGGAAGAGAATATGGTTAGGGAGGAGACGGGTTGAGGATGGATTTGTAGTGCGAGGGCGATGGCATCGATTGGTCGACTGAAATCGTACTGCGAAATGTTTTGGTTCGAAGTGTGTGGCGAGAATTTAAACCGAGGGCAGAATCATCATCCTTTTTTAAAGTCATATACTATGAGAGAATTGAAATGGATGGAGCATCATTTATTGTTTTATTGATAAATGAAATTCTGCAACTTCAGTTTAACAAGTGGATTATAACTGAAAATTCCATATTTCAAACACCTATTTTATTCTAAAACATATATTTCCAGTATTATAATTTCGATCAAAAATTTGAAGAGAAGCACAAAAATAGTTAGCTTGAAATGATACATATCGCTCAACAGTTTATACAATTGATATCCACTACTTCAACCTGCGTCAAAAAATTCTCTAGCATTAGCAATTGCCGCATTAGCACAACAAAATCGGCTCGGAAATGTTACACGTGAGCTCATTGGTTTGCAGCCGACTCGTTCCATTTATAAAAATCCGCGCCACTTTCGAAACAATCGCGTATATAGCGGTTACGGCGGTTATATATTGTAGGAGGCGAACGACAGCCTCCACACAGTGTGTAAGAGAGGCGAGCCAAGGTCACCTGTTCCTTTTTTCTCTCTCTATCGGGACCGACCGACCGATGAGTGAAAGAATGAGTTCGCGTTGTTCGGTTCGAGGACACCCGAGAGCGGGAAGAATGCATTGAAGCGGGGGAGGACGTTGTAAATTAATGGTAATTAACTCTTAGTAGTGTATAGAATCGTTAGCGCATTAACGACTCGTTTTTAAAGCTTTCTGAATAGCTGAGCCTCGATGCTGTTGTTGCAATGAGCGATTGATTGGTAGTTAATAACTCACTTCGATTCAGTTTAATTGAAAATCGTTTCGAGATTAGGAGTTCAATTTTAATCGCTTCTAATGGCACAGATAGTGCTAAACAGTACGATTAATTTACTTTAATGGGTGTTTAATAGCGATTGATTGTCGTTTGAATGGAAAAAATATTTATGGAAAATCTCATACTCCATCTTGATGGACTAGATTATGTATAAAGGAAACATTCAGAATGTTAAACTCACATATTCTGGACATGAGTACTGTTCTTTGTGATACTTCGTGTTATTGCAGAATTAATACATACCTGAAACATAAAAAAGATATTTGTCATTTAATTGTCTATAAAATCAAAATTATAATACTGAAAATGCATAAAAGTAACATTATCTTGAATAAAATAATAGATGTATTAAAATGTTTTTTTTTTTTTATTACTCGAAGAATAAAATGAAAGACATTTTTAATTGAAAATCCTTAAAATTCCCAGTTGAACCGAAACTTCTTGTTCAGCAGCCAGGAGTACGTCGATAAAGAAAAAGTAACGGTGATAAAGTCTAATAAGCGCAGAAAACGGCGCACTGCGCGTGTTAAACGCAAACAAACGGCTACACAAGTTAGGAGAGGACTACATGCATATAGAAGATTATCCGGAAGAGAAAACTAACGCATCCGCATAAATAGAAGAGAGTAGGGAGAAAAAAAGAAGAAAAGAAAAGTGTGCAGGGAAAATGCTGCAGGGATATTTCGCGAGAGAAGTTCAACCGGCCCGTTCTCTCTATCTCTCTCTCTGTCTCACGGCTGCAATCTCTCTCGTGCTATTAGCCGCAGCGACAATAAGAGAAATGAACGTTTCAGAATGAAAGCCTCCGAAGTCTGCCATTGTATATATATACTATAGGCGTGAGACTTTTGTGTCGGGAGTTTTATTATTGAAGTGTCGCGCTTTTACCGCGTGCTATATATCGACTTGGAGAAATGGATCGATAAACCGTTCCTTGAGTCGGTCTTTGAAGGAATTCAGTATTTTCTTGGTTCACCTGACTGCGTGATACAAAGAAACATCAAGGAGTGATTGACAATAGAACTTTGATTTAGATGAACATTACTGGATGTTTTATGAGCTTTCTTATTTAATAGATTCAATCGTTAATCGTTTAATCACGCAAATAAGAATTATTAGTTCATTCTCTGTAATTAACAATAATATAAAAAGTCAGAGTAAGGCTTTGAACGGAAATGCTTTCAGCGAGGGAAAGATAGAAGCGAAAGTTCATACCGACTGGAACGCGAGGGAAGAAATTCGGAAGAAGTTAAAAGTGTTCTCAGATCTTAGGGGCTAGATTTCCAGGTCAGATATGAAGTACACCGCAACAACCGCAGACGCCGAAAACTTTAGAGCGGGCCGCTGCAGAGCGAAGGCTCGAGAGTTTTACGACTAAGGAAAGTCAGGGATCCCTCCACCTCCCGGAATTTCCTTACCTGCGCTCAGAGGCCCGTCTCCACCTGTCACACGAGACACTCTCTGTATAACCTTCACGAATAGAATAGCTGATATAAGCACCTGCAAGTTCGCGCGAATCCGCCGACAGCAGCGAGCTTCTCTCTGTTCGGTTCGGTGTGGCTTAAATGCCGGAAACGTCGCAGAAACTTCTCGACAACCCCGGCTTACAATTTGCGAATCCGTATATTCGTTTCAGATTACACTTTAAATTTGATTCTTGAAAAGGCTTAATCATCCAATTTCGTATTGCGAACATCGACCCGATTTGTTTCTTTATGAGATGACTCGATCGATCGTCAAAGATCATAAGGAATTTTCAGAAGTTTTTGTTCTTTGCAGACAATCGATCGAGTCACCTCATAAAGTTATAGTTACAGCAAACGATAAATTCTATTATACATATATATACTGATTTTTTTCATTTGAACAATAAATTGATCGAGCCATTTCACTTCTAAGCTTAATGCACATATTTTATGTGGTTTATAAAATGTGAAATACTCGCGAAGAGCAAGACTCATCGCTTAATGAATTCTGGAAATTCGGATCTGGAGGGACCCGCGGGTATTAACGATGACCAATCATCTCAATTACGCGCTGACACTTCGAAGCCTTCGGCTTGGAAATTTTTCGATGGCCGATGAAATGAGCATATTCTTAAGAGCTGACCCGTGTTGAATTTTATCAATCGACGTCAGGATCCTGATCTGGTCGGTTACGATCAATCAAGTTTTTACTACGCTTCGGATTGTAATGTTTACTTCGAAGTCTAAATGTAGGAAATCATTATTTTTTTCCACTGAATAGATAATATAAATTTGATTGATTAAATATTGTAAGAAAAACTCTCGAGTTGTTATTAAATTTAAGTATCATGTTGTACGCATGCTTCAGTAAAAAAAAAACACATCTATTATAGAACCTTTTTGACTTATAAATTAACTATTTACTAACTGTATAGTGGATAACTTATTAACTGAAAAAACGTGGTAAAATGGGTCAGCGCTAAATTTAAAACTACTTGACATATTAATTTAATCGAATATATATAAACATTATTGTTGATCGATCGAATTGATTTTTGTAGGTAACGTTTGTTTCGTTTGATTGCATTTGGAAATGTTGAAATTTACATATGGCTTATATCCTGTTTAACAGAGCATGCAAGCATCTGATTTCAAACACAAATCAACAATGTGCGAGAAGTAATAACGGAGATTAAAAAAAAAACACAACGGAATGCCATTAATCAGTCTGTTAGTCTGTAATCAATGCAAATTTTAATTCTCGAGGAAATAAACACTTAGAACGCCTTGAGACATCACGAACAATTTTCGTTTTAATATAGCCTACAATTTTCACGTCAGTTAATCAAGTGCGTCAAGTGAAATTTGTACTTGTTACATAAATGTCACTTTTAGACCGAAACTGTTTGAAACCATTGTTTCATTCTTTTCTGTCATTCAATAACCTAAATTATTTTAAGTAGAAAATTAAAAAGGTATCGATGGCAGCTATTCAAAATAAAATTAGGATGATTGATTGTAAATGGCAGTTCTGTTTCAATATTTTCAAATATTTTACCAGCCAAATAATCAATACAGTTAGACGCCATAACATTTTCAATACCTGGAAATGATTAACTAACAAAAATTCATCACGTGAAGAATTTTAATTAGATATACCTTTGGCGGAACGCAGCTATAGAGTAAACGTCTGTGCGTAACGCGAGCGGTGAAAACGCACCGACTGCAGCAAAACAAAAAGACTGCAAAGAGAGAGGAAAAAAGAAAGAGCGTCGCCAGCTCATTCGACAGCAGCAGCTCATCATCGAGCGAACTTTCCACGCACGACGAACTTCTGCACATGCACATACACTCTCGCGTGAAGCGAAACTGGAATTACAATTCGACGAGAGCGAAAACCATAATTGTGCATATATATTCTCTTTGTGCGCACGGCGAGTGTAGGCAGAGTGTAGAGAGACCTGTCGCAATTAGAGCAATTAATGTTCCTGCCTTGCTACCATTTGCATCGTCCTGTTATCTCTCTCTCTCTCTCTCTCTCTCCTCTCTCTCATTTTCTCGTGCAGTAGCAGCAGCAGCAGCAGTGAACGATTATATTCGGATTGCGAGGCGTGTATGTATATGGCAGAAGAGAGCATGGAGAGCTGCTGTATACACGCACGCGGCGGCTCCTAATACGACCGCAAGAGCTATCGCTAATTTATGCGTCTGCAGCCGTTCTGTCGTGCAGGAATTGCTAGTACCTATACGCCGTACATATAGCATGGGCTATGTGTGATTTGTCGCTGCTCTTTAATGTCTATTAAACGTACAGTTTATATATCCATGTGGGAAGCTGTCTTATTTCATCTTATTTTTCGAATCTTTAAAATAGTAAATCATTACACTTATAAAGTTGTGAACGTCAATCGTCTATCGATCATCTTCCATGTATAAGCTGTAGCCGAGTCAAAGTCACGATCGTTCGCGTTTGCTGATTTTATGAATCGACCTCTTTACAGAAGATCTGCGCCGGACACGTTCGCCAATTCTTCGAATCCCCATGTATATAGCGCGATATAAGCTACCGACGATTCGGGGGAAAAAAAACTATGTCTATACGAGAAACAAGCTTATACCGCTGAAAATCCAAGAATTCACCAAGCGAAGGTTTAATACTCGTTCCGACGATTTTCTTCTCTATACATCGGATTCACAATAAATGCAGGCGTGCACTGGCGGTCTTCTTTTCTCTCTCTCTCTATCTCTCCAAAAAGCCCGAACGTGTCCTTTCAGCCAACGAGTTTCTTTATACAAGCCCACGCGAGCAGTGCACGAGCTTTCTTTTATATTCAGGCTCTTGCGGAGATACTTTTTGTTCAGCTTTTATTTTTTCAAGTTAGAGACGTGGCTTTACGGTGGTTGTTTGATTTCGCCGTGAAACGAGTATACTGTGTGTCTCTGTGGTCTCCCGTCATATTATCGCCTCCCTACCTCCCGCGCCAAAGATTAACTTTAATGGACTTTGACAAAGAAAGTTTTTGTCTCGTGATTATACACGTATATAACGGTATACGCGCTTCGCCGTTGAATTATGTACTTAGGGAGTTTGTGTAAGTTGATGGGAGACGCGGTGACGATTAAAAGGGAAATATGAACAAAGAGACTGCTTTAAAATGAAGCCTGAGGTTATTGGCGTTGCATAATGATTAGTTTTCCTGTAAATTGCGGGAAGAGACGAGTCACGAAGTTGCGAAGGTTTTCAACATTTCAATTTGGATGATTCATTTGTAGTTCACATGAAACTATAATAATTAGGGTCACTTATAGAGAAAAACTTTTGAAGCTTAAATTGATAATATACTGAGTTATTGAGATTAATGTTAGGATTATTTTTCTAATATTATAACCACATCAATGTATTTCATTTACATTTTACTCGTTGAATTGGAAAAAGACTTCGGTTTAATCAAAAGATTGGATTCGTTCATTCTCAAATAACGACGCGAAATGTGTCATATTCATAAACCACCGTCGATATCTCCTCTTCGTTCTCCGTCTGCGTTCTCACTTTATTCCCACTGCTTTTACTGTCAGGTCTGATAAATTTATATAGCAATAAGAAGAAGCAGCGGACGGTGCATAAATTCGTAACTCGATAGAACCCGGGAGAGAGAGCTTCGTTTTCATTTAATATAGAGTGAGAAAAAAAGTGTCCGCATCGTTATTACCATTCTTTTTTTCTTCATTTTGGTGTACACTTTCCATCAATTGGAAGCTTGATTGCAAATAAAAGCGCAGCGAAAACTGCAGGAGGGTATAAACCCCTCGAATTTGTAACAGCTATTGCACTTTGATTTCTTCTCTCGTGGAGTTCGTTTTGTTTTGCAACGTATCTTCGGTAATACCCACGACGAGTCGTTTTGCATCGATGTTGTGCTCGATAGCCTTGAAGATCTTAGACTTCTTAAGCTTGGTCGATGAAGCGTGCGATGAATATGTAATATCTTATAGGATCGTGATATTAGTCACAGTAATCCGATATAATCTCATATTATTCAAATGGATGTATAAAATAGAATGTACTTGTTTTTTGGTATTAACGAATGGACTTAAAAGTCAGGTTCAGATTTTGACCGACACGTGGAAGAATCGAAAATACCCGTGAAAGTAGGATTAACACTGTCAATTATTTTGTCTTTTTTTATGTACAGAACCTTTTTAGGACTTTTTAGTAAGATTGACACATATATATATATATATACATATTTGTTGAAACATATTTAATTAAATTAAAATTATATAATGCGATGCCTCTGCGAATCGCATTATTTAAATTGCAAAAATTCAATTTTTGTTTTTAAACAAGTATACTACTTTTTGAATAAATAACGAGATCCTGATATAATCTGCGCTATCTGCATACACTACTCGCTCCTTACAGCTGCATTATCCAAATAGTGGTATCTTATGCGCAAGATAATCCTACTGCTGTAATCTTTAACTTTATCATAAGAGTATTCAGGCTGTATCTTCGTATATTATTTTTTGATTGCCTGTGATACACAATATCAACGAAACCGCAAAGGAAGGAGAAAACTAAAATATTTGTATAAGATCAGGTATAGTGTGCGTAGGTCGGTAGCTGGTAGCATATTACACTTTAAGTGCTTTTTTTATTTTTCAAGTTTATAAAACGAGAAAATTAAATGACAAGAGAATAAACAGATACACAGGTTACTCCATCTAAAGGAATAAATTTATCTTATACTTAAAAACTAATCAATTTTAAAAATTTATGGATTTAGATACATTTATTTTTGGTTACCATAAACATAAAAAAGTTTAAAGTTGTCTTCTATGATCGTAGCGTACGTGATTAAGTTAGTGTAGAAAATGACAAATTCTTTCCATTTTTAAAAATACATCATCAGCGATGCTATTCCTAGAATACAGTCACATAAGT
The DNA here is from genome assembly GCA_900490015.1 of Megastigmus stigmatizans. Classification (NCBI taxonomy): domain Eukaryota; kingdom Metazoa; phylum Arthropoda; class Insecta; order Hymenoptera; family Megastigmidae; genus Megastigmus; species Megastigmus stigmatizans. Next base: position 89,296 of record UELV01182172.1, read on the forward strand.
CAAAACTCTCACATTGTTTCTTTCCAGTTAAATACATCACACTTTTTCATCCTCCAGCGTAACATGATCGTCCAATATATAAAAGCAAAGCATTTTATGATCAGCGCATTTCCCTTCTCTAGAATAAACAGAAAGCCAGAGTCAAACACTATATACACACAGAGCCACGCGCACGAAAATAGCTGTAGACGCACACCCTATACCCTAGAAAAAAAGGAGTCCGCAACGAAAGAATGGGTCGTCGTCGAGAAGAAACGTTCGCTTAGAACAAGCCAATGGAGAGAAATATAAGCGCGTGGAGGAGAGAGAGAGTTTTATAATGCTTTACAGTTATTCGGGCATCCAACACAAGAGGCCAATCCAAGACTATACGACACACGGCCCGGTTAACGGAGCTGTCGACGCCGAAGAAGAAGCTTAAGCCAACGGACTGTTGCAGCAGTCGCGCAATTATCTACCGCGCAAATGTAGAGACGCGCGACTTGCTCGCCCATATAATACTCCAACGCATTTATCTCGCAGAGAGAGAGAGAGAGAGAGAGAGAGACGCGACCCACTTCCATGAATTAGCGAGAAAAATCACGAGACTCGAGGAAATTCTTTCTTGACACCCTATGGTGTCGTATTGTTGAGAGTGAAGGTGCGCTGGCTGTTGATTGAGACAATTGGGAATGTGGAGTTGAGATGGGATACGCGAGTGAATAATTAACGAAAGAACTTCGGTGACCTGGGATGTTCTTTTTTCAAGTGAAATCCTGCTGGTTTTCTAGATAATTGCCGATGGGCTTGTAAATTCTTACGAGTACTTTTGCTTGGTGAAGCGATGAAGTTTTCGTGTTCAATAGCGCTTCAATATAGAGATTGAAATTCCGGAAAAAGATCTGATTTACATATTCTGAGTCTTAACACAGCTAACTTGATTTTCGTGGTAATAAAATGATTTGATGTACAGATTGATTGAGAGATCGTATTAACTTAACAATTATTATCCTAAGTCAATGTATTGTAAAATTTCCTGCAGATTTTATAGTTAAGTTTATGGTAATTTTCAATGGAAGTTAATTGGCTGGAAGGAAATTATTTTTTAAACCTGTCTTGAAGGAATGCAAGATTTCAATTAGACACACCTATAGTCGCGATATGCTACATCTTTGTTTAAACAAGGTTTACTTTGGAAATACGAGCTACAACAGGGCAACCGAGTTTATAGCTACTCCTTTAAGAGTATATATATAGTATTGCTAAAGGCAAAACTGTTCAATGTTTAAACTATCCATTTGAGTATCCACTTTCAGTAGTTTACTCGTAGAAGCCATTAGCCGCACAGTTTTATCGGTGGAATTTTATGGCGCCGGTACTTAATGTAAAAATGGACCAAACTGCATTTTTGTGTTGGGTACTCTCGTTTTATGAAGGATGCTGCAAAAGTTTTTTTTTTGCAAAAGACCTCGTATTCCTTACCAGCGAATTCGCATTGGAACAACGTCAATGTATAACGGAACTAAAGGTTCGAATTTCGAGTAAAATGCTTCGAGAGATACAAAATCATTCAAATAAAATCAGATAATCATATAGGATACCGGTGTTAATTTAAAACCGAGTAATTTATTAATTTGGTCTTCTAAAAATGAATTCGATCTCCTTTAAATTTCTTTCCATGCCGTATAAGGACCCAGTATGCATTCTAAATGGGGTCTTACCTCTCGGCGTCGGCTCGTGTCACATAAAACTTCCATTTTAGTGCGAAGAAGTGCGAATGTCGTGTATATAGGCGCTGCGAAAGCTTATGCACGGTGTATCATTATGTAAAGGCAATTTAAATTTAGGCTAAAGTGACTATAAAACACTTTTATGCCCGCTCTAAATTCTTTTTCAGAGGCTGGCACAACTCATTATACGTCATTTTTCAAAATTACCAGCCATCCATGCCGTGACCAATAGAGCTACACCTCGATATTGCCGTAAAGAAAATATTATCCTAACGTACAACTTATTTTACCGAACATTTTTATACTGCCATCGTAAAAAGGTGAACAATTTTGTACTCGACAAATTGTGGAATAATGCAATCAAGACATCTGACTAACAACAAAGAGTATTATACACTTTGTTAGTATTATATACATACCTATGTAATTTGTTTTATAATGCTTTTTCAGAAGAACCGATATACAAGCAAAATTTTTTGTTCCCGTATTTGATCTCTATACAGGCATTATCGCAAAAAGGGTAATAATTACCGAAAACACTTTTCCGATTAACAACCACAGCAGACGAAGCGTGTAATGGGAGCGTAATTTTTCGTGGTTGAGCACACACGTGTGTGTGTGAACTTCCGGGCCACGTATGGTTGCAAACGCGCGGACGTATATAATACAGAGAGTCGTGAAATTCCGTGAAGCCACACCAAGACCGGAAATTTTCTCGTCCTGCGCAACGGCTAGACCGATGAATCATCCACTGCTTCCATCGTTAAAATAAATTATCGCGATCGATGGATCATGCGACACAAGTATACATACTTGAGGCGTTGACGTCGAGTTGATAACTTATCACGTTATGTTTGGTCCAGTTTGTGGATGACACTCGGCTATATGTGCCGCAGTGATTTATCTATCAATGCAAGATCTTTCACTCATTACGAGTATAGAGGGACTTAAATGGCTTTTATTGATGGACTTATTATTGTACAGCTATATTCATTTTGAATTGCGGTACAGTTCTTTAGGATGCGATCTGTTTGCAGCTAAGTATGTGTATTTTTAGAGATCTCTATATTTAGCGCAGAGTTGGAGCAAAATGTGAAGGCGAAAAATTGCCGAACCCGTACTGGTAAAAGTTTTGACAGACATTATACAGGTATTTGCAAGCTGCAGAAAAATATAAATTATTTTATTCTTTATGTAATGAGCGTAATACACAAACTTTTAATAACAAAAGTTTAAATCAGGCGTTACTTCATTCTCACTGACGTTGCAGTGAAAAAGTTTTTTTGAAACGTGATTGAAGGAACAAAACATTTCGCATGTCACAAAGATATTGAAATCTCCCAAAAATTACGTAATTACAAGTAACATAAGACTTAATCTATGAACTTTTTAGTATTGCTTCAAGCGACTTTTGTTCGAACAATGACAGTATTGCGTTTAAATAACCGGTTTTTCTTTGTTGTAACGAAAAATCGCATCCGCAAGACGCACACGCGATAGAATAATGCACACCGAAGCGCAATCAGACGCACACACGCTTCGTGACTGCTGTTCTGCGAGGTCGCGAGGGAAAAATTTTCCCATTGCGAAAATCATTACAATAACATGGTCAATACTGTGCGATGATGACTTTGCAGTTAAAGCTTGTTTTATGTGTTGTGATGAGAGGATATTCTAATGGCGATAATTACGTTTATAAGGACAGAATACTTCGCATAGTTGGGCGCACGCATACTACGTTTGTATGCAGATGATAAATAATTTTAATGATACAGTTGAATGACTGTTTTAATATTTTCTGAAATTAGAAATTATTGGTTGCTAAACGGAAAATCATTAATTTTCACAATGGATTTGATAAGAGAATAGGAAGATATGATACATTCTACATAATTACGTTAGAGGAATATTGAAAAATCAGAAGACAAGTTTATAAAGATAAATGCGGCTATAAGTAAGTATTAAAAAGTAAGACAACTTACTTATCTTATCTTCGATCCTATTCTGTAATCTTACGATAAATTGTACCAATATTGAATTTTATTTAATATCATTGACTTTTCGTAAAATGAACCGAACTAATAACATTTTTTCATGATCTCTCTTACAGTTGTCAGAATTTTATTGTTGCAAGTTCAGCAAATATGTAGTTACAACTTTGCAAGTTCTCTCTATGTGAAGCTGTAACAAGTTCAGAAGGTAAACCGGAAATAACTGTTTGTTTTTAATATAAGTTCAACACTCGGCCAGAAAGTTGTAAAATTTTCATTGAAATTGTACGTTTTCATCATCGTCAAATGTATAAAGTTCGCATTTTTAATGTACATAGTAGGTAACTTTCTAAATCTCCGGGATTAAAAAAGTTGCGCACTGGTCCAGTTGGTAAACAAGTGCAATAAAGCGAACGCGTCACCAGTTGCAAAGTCGTCACATTTTCATTTTTCCCCCTTTTTTCGCTCGAGAAAAAAAATAGAGTCGAGCAGAGGCCATGTTTTATGCAACAACGGATGCTTTTTTGCCTGCATCCTTTCGTAATTAATTATTATACTTTTTTTACTCACTAATGTGTACCACCCAGATTTGCATAATGAATAATACATTATTGATCTAGTATTTCACATTAATATTTCTATAAGCAGCTTAATATAAACGGGATCCGCATTTTTTCGAGACGAAATTTTACGCTCGATGACGCAGAAGCGTTCTCGTATACAAAGAAATTTACTGCACATTTATTAAACTACACGATCATCTTGACAATGCGATTAGTTCTCGTCCCAAAAAATTTTTGTCTCTCAGCCAAAAACGACATCCTACACTGACGGACGCTTTATGATTTATTTATTCAAGAGCAGCTTTTATACTTATACTTTGCTCAGTGCCCCGATGCATCGCGCTCTAATAAGTCTGACATTTAAAATCCGTCTTCTCTCAAGAACAGCCATCTTTTTAATTTATTATGCAAATTCTGGGTTGACGAATGCGAGAGAAACAACTGGCATCTCTTGCTTCATTATTTTATGACCGCGTTGATCCTGACTCAGACAAATTTTTATTCCCTCGCACAATTAACATTGCCAATGAGAAACAAAGAGTTCATTGTTCCTCCATTTTAAGTATCCATACTAAATTTGGCATACAATGCAAGAAAACAAGTTGCATAAAAAAAAGGGGGAAAAAAATGGTCAATAGTAGTCTCTTTCGCATCTAAACACTCGTCACGCGATGATTCATGTTGCATTTGCTCTGTATTTCAATTGCTTCGGTGCTACTGATCAATTACCAGATGATTAAAACTTACTCATAATCTCCAATTTTACCTTCGCAATCAACATTTCAAGCTTAAGCATTGGACACGCGACAACCGTTGAACGCATGCAGCCTATAGAAACATTTATCCAACTGCACATAGTCATCCCGAGCTAGCTGCAAGCCAGGAGAAAGGAGCTTCGGACGGCAGACGTTGTATAGAAACCCCCCCTCCCCTATATACCGATACGCAGCGCCCAGTAGCGCACACAAATGCGAATCCCCTCGGCACACGCACTTCCGGTCGGCTCTCGCGTCTGAAAAGCCATCGTACTAAACACATCTCGCGCTGGGTTGTATTATATTGTAGTCGCACACCTGGTGAGTGGCTATTGGCACGAGCTGCGGCGCGGCGACTCTGACTCATGATTTTCGAGAGACGCTTTTTGTCCCGTATTATATATATATATTCCACGCTTGGAAGCCCCGATAATCTGACGTCACGAAGACAATGCGGAAGGAATCCCGAGTGACACGCTCGGTAGTTTTTGCGCGTTTCCAGCGATTAATTATTGGATTACATCGAGTAGCAGCACTGATGTGCTATAGTGTAGAAAGGTTAATGGATGCCTTACAAGTGCTGGTCATAATTAAAGTGCTAATGTTGAGAAGCTACTAATGACGGTGTTTTGTTTGGCACATTATCAGGTCTGGTGAAAGAAGTGTGGTGTTGGTTTACTTGCGTGCGGCTTTGGTATAGATTCGACGAGTGTTTGATGCTAAAAAAACCACTTTTAGACTTGCTGCAGGGGCTTCGTAACTGAACTGGGACACCGATTTGCGTGTGTAACACTTTTTCAGCGTATTTCCGTATAATATATTGATTTTTTATTAGTTGAGGACTATTTGTGTCTTGCGAAAACTGAACCGGAAATCGCGGTCAATTTTCGTGGAGACTAATTCACGAGTTGAAAGAGGAATTGGAGCATAGAGTATATATTTACATTTTTTATATAAACTCGTATTGGAGTTTCAGGATATCTCTGGCGTAAATTATTCTGGTCTAAACTATAGCCAGTAAAATGTATGCCTGATCAGTCAGTCAGACCAATCGAGAAAGCATTTTTGTTTCAATCACTAAGTTATTCTTTGTCAACACGTAACAGACCAAAATTGAATTGTGGATAATCTTTTCTTAGCACTGGGCTTTTCAAAACGTTCAAAATAGTGCACAAGATATTTTTCCAGAACCATAAAATTCGTGATCAAGAGTCCACGGACAATATACATGCACTGACCAGTAATAGCGCACCTAAACCTTCGCAAAACCACACATTCACCATTTCATTCTCTTTCGTCCATGGAAAAATCGACTGCTCGCAACTATTTCGCCAGACGATCGGTTTCATTTCTTTTTCCCCTCGCAGTGAAATCCCTGCAGCGGCACACGGCTCTATATGTATCGTGGCACAGACTCTTTTTGCCTCTGTTATACGGTACATTTCAATAGTGACCTCCAGAGAGGAAAAGAGAGAGAGAGTGAGAGAGAGATGGACTTTCCGCAGTGCCGAGCTATAACAGCAAAAAAGAGAGAGAGAGAGAGATAGAGAAAGGGAGACGGACAGATATAGAGAGAGGGAGTGTGCACGTGCACACAGCACACAGAGACTCGACGTCTGAAGAAATATATGGGCGCGTGTGTTTACGTTGTAGCGGTGTTGCTGGGGCGTAAATTTCTACCATTTGGTCCATTGGGAGGTGAGCTCTATGCTGTCCTTCTCTCTCTTTCTCTCTCTCTTCCCCTCGCTCCTTCACGCCCGCACTCGATGCTTATACTCCCCTCCCCCCTGGCTCGGTCTACTATGCGTCTCCCTCTCCCTCTCTCTCTCTCTCTCTCGCTTTTGGCTTTTTCAGAGAGCAAGAGAGAGAGAGAGAGAGAGAGAGAGAGAGAGAGAGATGCCGCAGCAGATCAACCTAACCGTCCGAGCACTCGACAATGCACGTAAATTCTATGACGTTATATGCTGCCTTTGTATCTTTCAATCGTCGATCTCTCTCTCCTTCTCTCCCTATTTTCTCTTTCAGGTCATTTCCCCATCATCCACATCTCGCCTTATTTTTGGAATTTCATGCGTGTGTCCAGGTGAGTTTGGGTTTTATTTATGTCACGCTCTACCGCTCTTTGCTTCTTTTTCTTTTCTGTTCACTGTTTTAATAATTTCCGACTGGAGAGGGCTCTTTGAACTGGAAAGGGAAAATGTGTATTTGGACCCGCGATTCTCGGAGGGCCTGTGTCTGTTCGCATCTACTTGAATTAAGTGGATTTTAAATTATCAGATTTAGTCAAGGAATGCGGTGGAAAGAGAATGAGAGAAAGATAGGAGGAAAGATGCGGTTATTAATTTGCGCACAAACACTGTTAATTTTATGTTTACCTTGCTATTACACACATATTTTAGTAACTTTTGACTAACAGTTTAAGTTCTGAGATAGGTACTTGGTAAGATTTTACAACTGGTATTCGCGAGATCGGCGTTTTTTTTCCGGGACATATTTCACGCCGAAATTTTTCCACATTGAAAAAATATGAAATCGAAGTCGAATTTATTTAGTCTTAGATATCGTAAAAAAAGAAATATCCCCTAGAAGTTTGAAGAAAGAGGCCACAAGCAAAAAAAGTCCAATACAGCAGAAAAAAAAAACAGAAAATCCAGAGTCCAAATCCATTCGACATTCAGATTTCGTTAGCTTTGATCGATCGTCCATTTCTACTCGTATGGTTCACTTTTCTCGGCTCTATATATATACCGTGTACATTTTGACGGGAGACGGACCATTTCATGGCTCATTTTTCTCTATTTTTAAGAGCGGAACGAGACCTACAGTAGTTCAGAAGGTTTTGAATATAGCAACGTTTGGTAGTAGGTAAATATACGTAAGAGGAAAAGTGCAGCAGCTCTAGGATCTCTCTTGAGATTTCCGAAGAGAGAAGAATAACAATCGCGCGGGATATTCTCGTTGGATGAGTCTGTTTGCAAATGACTGTACTTTAACTGTCCCTCTTTTCTCGACCGACGATGATGAAGATGATGACTTTGAAGAAACGTCACGGTTCAACTTGGTTCGAAGTGTTTTTCTTTTTGCTTCTATGATGATTTATTAGGATCTTCTACTACACTATCTATATAGATGGTTAATCTATAATAATAATATATACATTGATTTTTATATTTGATTTCCATTTAAAAAAAAACTGGAATTCGAACGATTGCTGGAACAATTGCAATTAAATAATAAGCTTACATGGCCGCGAGTATTTGTGTCGCAACCATTTTTCCGAGCGCGCATTTATGTCCTAGTAAATCGAGTATACTTTCGCACGCATTTCGAAATGCTTGAAATAAATAAAGGATTATATATATATATATTATATTTAATTTAATAATCCTATGAAATATGGAATGCGCCGGGATAAACGTTTGACAAAAATATATTTATCGATTGCCAATTTCGCGCAGTTTTAAAAGTGCAAATTGACGTATTTAAAATTCTCTCCACTTGCTGTTTGACATTAAAGATAAATAAAACGTATCGAAAGTTCCACGTGCAGAAAACTTATCCAAGTGGTGCAAATATTGCAACACAAAAATCTCGCAAAGTGCCTATATCTCGTGTAATAATTATAATCGATAATATAATTTATTTTTAATTGCACAGAAATAAATAAAATTCCATGTGTATTATGTCCAACTTTAACCGATCAAATAACTTTAGCATCAGTTTTCAAAGCAGCAGCACTGTCAATCATCTATTAAAAACTAAATACGTAAGTCATTATCACGATAAAAGAAGGGCATAACCCGTAAAGCATCAAATAACTGTCGAGGCGTATCTTGGGTTATACAACATAAAGGGCCTAAATCTCGAAAAATAAAAAAAGAAGAAGAGAATCCCATAAACCCGGTAAACGGCCCTAAAAGCGTAATCAAGCAAAGATAGAGGAAAGTCTTAAAATCCGAAGGAGATATATATGTTTCAGGAGGAGAAGCAGGAAGGAGGAGAGGAGGACGCACTTATGCTGCACTTACGTTGGCGCGGGAGGCGAGACGTGCAGCTGATAAAAATCTTATCTGTCCTACGTAATCAAAGCGCGAGCGCGCGCTCGCTGAGAGACAGGAGAGGGCATACTTTTTCTCTTTTATCTGACTCTCTCTCCGGTTAGCGGACTTACGAAAGAAAATATTAAACTGGCGTGTATGTGTGTGTGTGTGTATGTCTTAGCCGGCTGCTTGAAATGTTGAGAACAACGTGCATTGTTACATCTGCGCGCGCGCTGTGTCTGCACTTTGGCAGGTGTTACTTGTGAGAGATTAGATTTAGTTTTTATCGAAAAACGTGATATACGACTTTCCTTGATGATGCAGGTTTTTGTCTGGTTGTCTTCTTGGATTATAAGTGCTCCAAAATCGTATTACTTTTAAATTTTCAATATAGGTATTATTTTCAGAAATTTCATTTACAATGGTGCATAGGCTACTATTGGAATGATTACAGTTGAAGTATGAAAAACACTTTTACTTATATGAAAGAGGCCTTCTTATAACAAAAGGTGGCCTCTAAATTGAAATGAGCATTGATTAAATATTGATTGTTAAAATCTCAGAGGAAAATCAATGGTATAATTTTTCCTCCATTCTATTGCTCATTAAATAAAGACAATATCAATGTTTTTCTACTCCACAACAATACAATTATAAATCAATATCATGATCACAGTATTATCTTTTAAAGTTTATTAGTGTTATGCTTACAGATTTGATTATTTTTAATTTAGAAAAGACGATCAAACTCTTTTTTAGATATTTGTATTTTAACATTATTAGTTGATAGGGTGAAACAATTTTTTTATATCCAAAGTTCAGTTTGTGTGTTTGAGATGACATCATTGTAGGTCTGACTTCATAAATCAATCAATTTAGATACAACTGAAGAGAAATATAATTAAAGCATATCAACATTCCACTGAAGAGTCAAGTAATAAAAATTACCCATGAATCATAAATAAACAATTTTAATGTTCATGCTAATTATCGAGATCGTGAAATGTTTCATTGATAACTCTATTATTTCAAAAAAGCGCCTTAATAAATCATAAAGTTCGAATAATTTTGAAATAATAATTGGAAGTATTTTAGTAGTTACTGATAAAAATGTCTCAAAATAAATTAGAGTTTTATTAAGAAAAACATCGTTTGGAGCTTATCAACTCATTAAATAACTATCTATAAACATAACATTAATGATGCGTAAGTGTAGCGATGATACGATACGAGGAGAAAAATACCGCAATTAAAAATAAACGCACATCGATTTATTAATTTACGAAAGAAAATTCACAGTCACAAAGAAAAAAGATGAATCACAAAGAAAACTTTTCCAGGTTCCGCGTACAAATAAAGTGTGCTCCGAAATTCAAGAACCCAATTAAAACAGCACGCAAGAGAGAGGGGCAGAGCCGAGCTCTACGATAAATTTCACGTCCTGATAAATTAACAGCCTACTTTCGAATGTCCAAAATATCACCCGGAAGCAATGGCCTACACTTTACTATCATCTAAAAAAAAAACGACGTAGCAATTAGCATAAAAATTATCCTTCAATCAAGTTCCTCTCTCTTTGAAACTGTACGTAAAAAAACAAAAGATGTCAGTTTTGGGAATTAAATAAAAAACAGTTGTTCATCAGCTGTAGGGAACGAAAGAAAGAACATACGCGAGCACACACATATACAAGTAAAAAAGGACGGAGAGAGCGAGTGTACGGTATAACTCACCTTGGATACGAGTGTGACGGTGTGCTTGAGCGACGCCGAGCAGCAGTAAAACGATCGTCAGGTCGACGAGCCATAGCCTCCTCCGCTTCTTGTCAGCTCCAACTCCAGCAGCCATCGTCGACGAGGAATCCTCGGTTTCTCTCACCCTCGTCTATCTCCTCGCTTGTACGAATTCGCTCGCTAGGCTCCCGATCACACCAACGTCGAGAGATGCATGCTGAATTCCCACTCACGCACACTCTCTTTCCTCTTTAACCTCAAAAATAGCAGAAAAGAGCGAGGCGAACTGTTATGTGCTGTCACTGTTATACTATCTATATATCTCTCTCTCTCTCTTTCACACGGTGACTCGTGCTATACAACCTTTTTTTGTTGTCGCCGCGAGTAGAGGTTAGGTCTCCCTCGTCACACTTAAATTCACCACATATAACGCTATTTCAGAACGTCTCGTTTCATTATATCCAATTCATCACTGGTTTTACACAATTAATAATCATCTTCTCTTTCACTCGGTTGCGTGCACGCGTTCTGTTTTTTTTTTGTTTTGTTTATTTGGTTACTGTCCGTCCAGTGTTTTAAAAGGACTCTGCGCACAGACAGACGACGCGCGCAAACGTATCGTCACGCGCACACCCCACGGCGATCGGTGCGAGACTGAGGCCAAGAGCTAAACGAGGCTCGGAGGAACTGGCGGAGTAAAAGCGCTGCACAGTAGCATTACCAACGCCAGCGACTCGCGCACTCACCTATAGCAGTGTGTATATATGTACAGCGCGGCGGTAGAAAAAGAGAGAGGTTGGCTGTGCTAGTGTGAATGGTTATAAGGTCTGTTCCCTGTGCGCATGGTTAGGGAGGTTCGCTGACGGTTGGGTGACGGTAAGGGAAAGGTTTTTCCGTTTTTTAGCCCTTAAAGAGATTCTACATTGGCTGCGTGTTCCAGTGTAATTTAATTCTCGAAGCTTTTGCCATACGACGGGGTTTGGGAATTTTGCATGCATTTGGTCGAGAGGTGCTTAAGCACTGTTAAAGATTATTCTTTTAATATTATTTACATTGATTTTAATAAGTCCCTTGACAGTTAGTTTGACCTTGCAATTAGAATGCATACGAGAACAACTTGGCCGTTCAAATGTGGATTCACCTGAAAACCTACAGTGATGACATCGAAGTGTAAGTGAATTCTGTATTTATGTTTCGCTTCTATACTACTTATAGATGTTTCTATACTTATATAGAAATAAAGATGAAATTTATTACAAAGGTTCGCAAAGATTCTTGTAAACTAATGCAAATTGAAAACGTTTATTGGAAGAGTCAAAATAAAAAAATTCCCTTATGTATATTTCTGAATATAAATCTATAATTAAAACGTTGCTCGGTAAAAATTCCTGGATATTTATGTACAAGAAATGTCGTTCATATACCTCGTTTCTGACCAAAGTTTTGTGTAGATAAGATCCAAACACGATTAATATCGTTTTTAATAATTTTAAATCACGATATTTAAAATAATGCATTATATAAACTTGCACTCGAGTGAATATTTTAATTAAAAAAATTTTTATGTTATGCCAATAAGTACAATACTATTTAGTTAAATATTTAAAAAATTCTTTATATATATATTTTTTAGGAGTTCTTTATTGCTAATTTCATCCTATTTTCAACGACAAAGTTGTGTTTTAGTGAAAAAGACCTATCTTTAAAACTCAAAAATCAATATTAATTCTTGTATACTTTTTACTGCAGAGATTATTTAAATGCCTCATATATTAATAATATTTAATACTTCAGGTATGTCAATACTTTAATTGCTGAATTGGTTTATTGATATAATATATTAATGCCGTAAAAATGCTTAAATTAATGTTTTATGTTCCATAAATCGTAAAATTCGCAAACCTATACATGCTATTCAATATACACAAATTATATTAAAAATTTATAATTATAATTTAATATTTATGATGCCTTTTACAAATTAATGAAGAATTTCCAATTCCGTTATCATGCACGTTGCGGCTATTTTTACTTCACAGAGTCCACACACATTTTTTATTTTATCTCCCGGAATCTATTGGCTTTACATTCATACAGCAGCATCCGAACACTGCTGTATCAACTAGCTTTATACTTTTTCTGATCTAAATGTTTTGACTTTTGTTCTTTTGTCTAGGTTCCTTTATTACTTTTTATACTTTTTGCGTTCTTTGCACTATATTTTCGATATTAAATTTTCCCGTTATAGAAATATGAAAACGCAGAAAGGACGAATGAAAATTCAATATGTAGACGAAAAAAACCTTTAATAAAAAAAAAAGAATAAGATATTATCAAATAGTTAAGTTTAGAAAGTTACTATAATCAAATAATGATTTGAATATATCACGTGAAAAATATTAAAAAAAGAAAAAAGTAATGATTTTTACATAAATAAAATTGTACTTTTTAAAATCTCTACACATCTTCTGTAATCGTATCATCAAATATCGTTTCAAGTGTAATAAATAAATAGAATGTAGAAAATTTTATATTTACGCATATCTATTTCTATGCGATACGAAATTCTCAAATGACTCATGTATATAATACTCAAATCTATATCTGAAACCTATCCTTCTTTTAGAAATTGCAATACTTAAACAACGGAAATTCAAACAATATAACTCCAGCTACTTCCCGTTTCCAGCCGTTGCCAATATCGATCAAACTTATTGTCTACGTAACGAATGCGTTGGAGCCTCAGTATTGTTACAGTGCACCAAGTTGATTAGTTGCTTAAAACATGGAATCGCCTTACGGTGAATTGATACAGGATATCGCTAAGGAGTGTCGAAATAAAAACATCGATGTGTCGACAGAGTTTTTGGGTTTTTTGGTATGTACACTTTATATCTGCTTCTTCAATTTCAATTATTTTCTATCTTACAAAGTTATTTTAGCGTTTACTTTGATACATTGATGATAAAGAAAAGCAAATTGTTTGTTATTGATACGTTTTACTTCTTTTGTACTAGTATATGCGTAAAAATCTTAACCTGCCGTATAGCTTTTTATTCGGGCAAACGACACAAACCGATTAGTTGATTTTGATTTTGCAGAATTTTGGTTCGCGCGTAGTCAAAACATACGCACACTGCAGGCTAATTATGTTTATAATTTATTGGCTTCCAGGTTTCCCTCGAATCGCTGAGTTCGAATTATCGAGATGACGAGGACGTATTCGAAGTCCAGAATGACATAATCAATGAAACGAAAATACTGAACGCCGTAATAGAAAAATTGCTCGATCAATCTGGGCCGAGCTGGGACACGCTGAAACTTCAATTCCACTTTGCCAAACACTATCGCGACAGAGGTTGTTTTTCATTATGTCCGCGCATTTATGAATGAATGAACACATTACGTCGAATTGTGCGCACGCTGATTGTCACTTCATTGCCGCCAATATAATGTGGCAGTGATTATTATATATCCTTTGCCTTTGCGCGAAGCGTCGCCGCTTTAGCTATTAATTTCTTGCAATTCTTTCACTTTTTCTTATATAATAAACAATACGTGTGTTTTCTTTATCGATGCTTTATCGATATATCCTCAATTTCGTGTCTATGTAGTTATTTTTATCAATGCAATCGGTTGATTTTCAGACCATGTGATTAAGAAGCATAGGTGTCGGCTGGAACACAAGACTGAACCGTTGGTGAGAGAAATCTGCGAAGTAAAGAAGTTGGAGAATGCGCGGGAAATCGAGAGGCTCTATCAGAAAATGCTCGTCGTTATTACACTCTTGAGTGGAATGGGGAATCCCACGATTCCGACCATACTAAGGTATATATAACAAAGGGAAATATTTTTTCTTTTACTCAATCATCGGCAGATAACAAAGCTAATCATACGCTTCATTCTTCTGTTAACAATACACATTTAATAGCTCGTGTTGCAAATATCTTTTGATGATATCATTTGTATGATTAGATTGAAACAAGGTGAAATTTGGATGCCTAATCATTTACATCCAACAATATGTCGTCGCAAACCGACAACGATAATCTTGACCATCGCTTACTTATAAATACTATTTATTTTAACATATATTCAGCTTTCTTTCAATTCCTTATACTTACATACATATAAAACTCGCGAATACACAAGCATTTCAATGCTGCATCGCAGAAGAGCGAAAAAAGAATATCGAGGGGGGATGAGGAATGAATAGGGAGGTGAAAAAGCGAGCGAGTCATTTTTCCTCGCATCCCGACTGAAATGGCATTTTCTTTCTTTCCCATATACTGCACGTCTGCGCAGGGAAGTCGCTATCGCTCTGCACAGTGTTCTTCAGCCTTCGGAGCTTCCGCGCTACGTTACTTTATCAAAGCGAGAGAAGGAAGAACAATTGATGGAGCTGGTTCTTATCGTGGCGGGGATTCGTCTCTTTAACCGCGATTGCGAGCGCGGCGGCGAGGGCATCGACGATCGTGAGTATAACTCGACTGTTTCTACACATATATATAT
>UELV01182172.1:104618-121108 GCA_900490015.1 Megastigmus stigmatizans
CATATATATATATATATATATATATCTATTCTTTTGACAGTTTTATGCATCTTTGAGGCGAATTCGAAAATTCACTTCTATAGCTTTTTATTTCATGATAACAATAAATTGGATTTTCCAAGAATTTCAGTTTAAGTTTGCAGACGCGTTCATTCAAAAGTATAAACATAGCAATACGTAATGGAACTGACTCTTGAAATTTTTGTACAGGAAAATAATGCTGTGAAAATTATAAGGGCTTAAATTTGTGAATATTGACACAATTTCTGCATGACAACGAATTCTATATATTAATATTTATTTCGTTAAATTGTCGAAAATTTACGTTCAGGCATGACCTGACGTTTATTAACTTTATTGATTATATTTGCTTATTCATATATATTTTAACATGGCTATACAATATTACTGATCCAATATAAAATTGATAGGCAGCGCGGTAAATTTAATAACAACAAAAATGGTTAGGTTTATATTCAAGTTTCTTTTGATAAGATATATATGTCAGTGCTATCGGACAAAATGTTTAATTAAGTTAAATTAAAATTGTTTAATTATGTTAATTCTGGAGTCAAATTATGGAAGGAGAGAGAAAAAAATCTTTCTTATCAATGGAAATAAAGATCGATATGTACGTGGTACGCCAAAGTACCGAGTATATTGCAGGTGGGCATGAATAGAACGCGTTGCTCGATCATAGAATTGTTGGAGTCGCTCATGGAAAAAGTGTACAAATTCACCGCCGTTGTCGGAGCCGCCATACAGGATCACTTTTACGATAACGCGAAAGCACCGAAGTTCAAAGTCATTCCATGGTCTATCGAAATGCTGGTCGCCACTAGACAGCAGGAGATTTACGTAAGGTCTGTGTCGCTTGCTTTTACAACCGATTTAGAAACCGCGAGAAACTGAACAATAGCAATCGCATAAAGATTAAAACTATTATTCTACCTCGCTTTGTTGAACGATTCAGTTTATTAAAAATTTTCTGTTGTATATATTATATATATTACGTATCTACAATAATAATAATATTAAGTTATTATTTTGCATTTGCCGCAGGAAATTGCTATCAGATTTAGAAATTTGCGAAGAGGAAATTAGGTCTCTAATTAGTCGATTGCAAGCTAGACTGACGCAGCTTCACGAAACTGTAAAATTTCGAACTGCTATTCCCACTACGCAAGTTTATGTGAGTTTATTTTTTTAATTTAAACTTCATTATAAACCGCATTTTTATACCGTGAAAAAAACATTGTGAATATTTGTACTTTTCAGCCACAATTTATAAATATTGCTGAAATTTGGTTAAAGCTGCAAGATGAAGTCATTTATTTAAGCTATATAAACGACATGCTTTGTCAATTGCAAGATTTGGTTCCGCAGGTATTGAACGAAATATATTTATTTAAAATACGTGAAAAAACGCAGTGGTAAAAATTAATTGATCCTAAAAGTTGAAGTATAATAATTTTTACTTTAGACTTTGGACGCTCACCATCAACGTGCTCTTAAAAGAAAGTTACGCGACGTGGAAATACTAACAGATGCTGAGCGTCTGGAGCAAACAATGGGAAAATTAATAGGTAAATATTATGTTCTAATTTCAGAAAATATTTGTAACAAGCCCTAATTCGAAAACTTACATTTTGATTTATTATTGACTTATAGCAAATGGATTAGTTACTGAAAGTTTTTGTTAAAAAGACCACTACCTGAATTTATTTACAAACTCTTTATCTCTAATTCCCTTAAAAAAATAATACCTAAAACTATCATTCAAAATTTAAGTTTGACTTTAAAGCCGTTATAAACATAAGCTACTAGAAAATTAGATTTAGCATTTTCCTTAATTCTTTTAGTGGACTGTGGAGAATGTTCACTTGCCTATCCGAGCAATGACACCAATTTCGACAAAGTGAATTTACAAGTAATTATCCTTCGATGAATTATAAAAACGTATTCTACACTCAAAGAAGAACCGTGTCGATTTTCATACGATTTTTCAGTTTCTCGGATTCTGCGCTTGGAGCTTCGTCGTAGGTAAAGGTGCATTGATCCCGGGAAATCCAAATATTGGCATAGCAGAATGGAGAGGCAAGTGTTTCGCTTTTAGCTCCGCTGATGCTGCTCAGCAATTTGGAAAGCATCCAGACAGGTTCGTTGTGCCGTGTTCGAGCAACAAAATATGTGAATGGGTTGAAAGAATGTTATGAAATTGTTTTGTTTTTAAGAATAATAATGAATTCTTTATAACTGAGAGGATGAGAAAATTAAACTACTTGCACATTATCATAAGATTAGATAATAACAAAGTCTTTTTAAAATTAAATTTTTTTTCTAGATTTTGCTCTTCAGCTCTGGATATCGTAAAAGAGCATCAAGAGTATATTCATCTTTTTCAACTTTATAATGATGTACAAGTTATTCATCGTCAAGAAAGGTAAAGAGAAATTTATTTTTCACGTGAAAACGATATTTATTTGCATTCGGATTTGAATATTTTTAATCATTTACTTAGATTGTCTGGTGAATATATGCCATTGAAAATTATTCATGATCAGGAAGTCCAAACTGAAATGCATTTATATCCTACGTTCATTGACAAAGAATATTCGTCGAGTATTTGGGAGCATCGACAACGAGCCCTACACTTCGTAAGTTACTGAATGATTCATACCAGCGATAAGAGTATTCTAGCCGGTTCTACTGTGATCGTTATATTGTTACTATTATATTTAATCGAAAAAATATTTTGCAGGCAAGTATTGCTCAGTGTATGACGCGAAGTACGCAGACGCACAAGTCACATTTCCGAAGTGGCATTAGTCTGCAAACGTTGATGCCAAAAGAAAAAGAAATTCAGACGAGGAAAGACAACAGTACAAATACAAAGAAAACGAAGAAATATATGTTTGGTCTGCGAGGCAGAGACAACGATGTACAATTTATTGACTGTGCTTACAACAAATAAAAGTGCTATTGCAATTTCTATAAATTTTCTTTTGTCATTTGCAAGAGTAAGACTTTTAAGGTATATGATATTTTAAGTTCAACTATAAAAGACTGTTTATGTATCATTTTAGGAAATTTAGTAATCCATTGGAGTTCGAGATTATTAGTAAGTTAAAGAGCGTGTAAATTGTTTGTCATTAATCATTAATTAACTAAATAAATTAAATTTTATTATATTAGTACTTTTCGACACTGATGAGTAAGTTGGCTTTTTAGTGTAAGGGACGTTTTTCGTCCGAGCGAAGCGAGAGGTTACTCCACCTGCAATACAGTATATGTTTAACACTAGTCAATGTTCAAATTATGGTAATAATAATTTTTAAATATCTATAAGAGATCAATCTTTATCTATAAGAAGAACTTGCAAAATAAGTAAACCTATTTTTTTGGAGAACAAAAAGAGATTTTAATATAAATAAACGCAAACCGCAAAAAGATTAGCCATATTCTGCAACTTTATTAACGCCCGAACTGTAGTCTCTAATTACACGATTCAAGTCGATTTTAACTGATTTTAATCTTCCAAAAGGATTTTCAATATTCTTAATAGATTTTTATGTTAATTCCTCAGACAGGAAGCTTGTAATGCTGCAAGAATAAATTGGTTTTTTTAGACGATTACACGACTTCGATATCGTTTTTCATGTAATTATTTCATCACTTTATTATTATTTTTAATATTAGTAAAAAAACTAAATAGAATTTAAATATTTATTGTGCTATCTGATATTGCATAGCATATCAATTTTATGTTACACTCTCTGGTAAACGTGTGAAAAAATCATATTTTGCGCACATTATACTCAGACACGAAAAGTCATGCTTCACACATGCTGACATAAAAAATAATGTTTGCATCACAGGCTTAAAATTTCCCTGCCAATCACGCCAAAATTCAATGTTTCGCCCTAAATACATGTGTTCTATTATTGCTAAAAATTCTCTCCCCTTAAGTTTGGATACTCGTATTTTATGGTACAACTTTTATATTAGGATTAAATTCGATCAAAAATAAAAAAAAATAATTAGAACAATAATTTTTATTTAGGGAATATAACTTAGTTACAATGTAGGATTAATTAAAAGCTATCCTCAATTTTGTACGAGCATTCGACACTACAATGTCACTGGTACTTTTATCTTATGCGGGTAAAAACCATAAAATTGTTGATGGATGAAAAGTGTAATTGAATTTGATTAAATAATGCTTAAATATTGAGCTGAACAATTAAAGGTTTTAAGAGAGTGTACCTCACTTAGACGAAGAGAGCGTTGGCTATATGTTTGCTTTGTTATTGATTATATTCTCCATTGGAACGCTACAGTGGCACTTGATATTATTAGCAAAATTCCTTATTATAATTATCATAACTATATTTACATAATTGCGGTTCTGATGCTTCAACATTGCATACTGGAATGAGATTCAAAACATTCTTGCTGCAGATGAGGTTTACCAGTCTGAAAAGTTAAGTTGTCATTCTCTTGGCAAAGGACCAAGAAACTTCCGAGTGTTTGTTTGAGCGTAAAAAGTGTGAATAATCGGGCTGATGCATAGGTATAAGTATCTGTCGGAATAGGAAATCAGGGAGAAAGTAAAAATAAAAAGTTGAAAACGGCTCTGAGAATAATAGTAAACCGTAACAGTTTTATTCTTTACAGTGTTATTTATTTATAAAAAAATTACAACGAAATGATATAAGTGAAAAGTCGGTAGCTTATACATAATTTATATAAACTACAACTAGCCTTGGTGAACTCTTACAAATTCATAAAGAACAATTCGATTCTAATTCTCGAAAACTATACCGAATAGTAAAAAAAAAACAGTATATCAATAATACGATGATGCGCGGATCGACAGAGGCGTGAGCGGAAAATGTTTATAATACATCTATAACTTGTAAAATGAGCTTATCGAGCTTAACCGTCGCATGTTAAGGCTAACTCCGAAGCGTTGGCTTTTATCCCATAAACATCAACTCCCAATCCTATGCTTAACAATCTGCCAACCCTGATTTGAAGGCCAACCCTGTCACAACCAACGCCACCGTTAAGAACGTTCAGATTGAGAATCGGGGGCAATCCTAGTGGCAGGACACTCTCGATACAAGTGATCTTGTAGCCAGGAAAAGTCTCTTGGATCTTTCCCGATCCCAAAAGACTAATCTATAAAGTGCCAAAGATTTTTAAATAGAATTTCAATATAATACTATAATAATAATAATAATAAGATAATACTATAATAATATAATACTATATAAATAATAAGAATAGTAATAATCGGATGGGTGAATTAAAAGCTTATGTCGCGAATGTGTAAGTCGTATATCTATAACTTTTATGTATGCGATTTGCTTAGTTAAAAGGCTTTTTCTTTTTCAGCACTACGTGACATGTTACGAAATTATAAGAAACATCACACGTAATTTTATAAATGTTCTAAAATTTTAGTAATATACCTATTTCTTTTTTTTCCATTATATAAGAATATTTTACAAATTATTGAAATGATTTGAAAGATATATATATATATGTTTATACTCAATTTTAGAGAGTAGAGCAAAAGAATAATTTATCTTATTAAGTGAAAAAGGAATAAGATTTGAATAAATTACCTTCAAAAGGGATTGCGAAAGAAGAAGTGCATCTCCAGTTTCACGTTGACACATAGCTAAGGTAGCAGCGTTACCGAGTCCAATACTTGCCAAGCATACGCAGAGTACCAGATTGTGAGCAGACATTTTTGAAAGAGTATACCTGTATATTAAACGATCGAATGGCAACGATTAAACACCGCACACTAAACTCGTAGCCTCGCGCGCAACAGCATTTTATATACATGCGTGTGCAGTTCTCATTTTCTTTTTGTTTGCGCCTAATTAGATATCCTAACGGTGAATTAGATTTATGCAGGATTATGAAGAAGAAGTCAATCCGTAGAATAAATCTCGATGATTTAAGCGATGTGCGAAAGTCGCGATCGCATCGTCATCATAAAATCGTGCACACAATGACGTTCCATGTTTGTTAACATCAACTAAATAGGTTACACGCGGCGCCGTGGATCTGTAGCTTTTATAACTTTGTTCAAATGCTGCTGTAAACGCATTATTAAACTTGCACTGCGATTGTTTATGATTTGCGAAGTATATACGGGGAACTCGTTCTATGAGAATACGATCTTGTAAGCACTACCTAATCTTACTTGAATTTCATATACGAAGATTGATTTATATATATTCAGAGATGGTATAAGCTTCGCATTCTAAATCCTGTTACGTGCAGAGCGCGAGATATGCTGCACTATTTTCCTCGTCCAAGTGATTCGTTCTCAAAAGTCTTTTACCAACATTTATTTTATGGATTGGGTGCTTACATTACGCGTTAGAGATATTAGGTAACAAGTTCCAGCTTTGTAAATGAAAATGCTGTAATTGCGAGTAGTGACTGATACTGTGTGTATGTGCAGTGTCCAATGCTGGAGTTTAACAATCGAGGTCTATTAAATCTGAAACAAATTATAATGTCCTAAGCATAAGAAATATTAAACTATTCACGCGATCTGTTATAAACATAAAAGAAGACACGTTTAATTGATATACATTTATATTTGTTGAATTGGAATAATATCGTTAAATTTGTTATTTGAAACGTTTTGTAATTCGACTATCCATTGTACTAATTGAAAATACTTACTATGTGTATATATATTTTTTCTATTTTTTATAAACAACGGTAAAATTAACTTTTTATAAGCAATAATGGCAGTGGTTCGTATAAATTATTGCTGGACAAGTAGACAAACTAGTTGCAGTAGCTATTTTACTTACTTTGAGACAGCGAATCGAAATAGTTTCATTAACAGCAAATATAATTGTTAGTTGGAATGTTCATTTTAGTGATATTACATAATAATGCTGAACTTAAAAATGTATCTTCATTGACATTATCAACAAAATTTTTTACCGTGTGTGATCAATTTATAACTTCCTATAAATAATAATATAAATATATAATGAGCTAACATTTATCGCTGGATAGCCGCTAGTATGAAGAGAGCTTTCTTTTTCCATTTAGTTTTTCAAGAAAAACAAAAATTTCATACATAAACTATTAGTTAGATTATCTAAAAAGTGTTTATTTTATGAAATCTCTCTCGCTATTTCTTATGTATAGTATATATTTAAGACTTTAAATATACCAAACTCATGTATAATTACAATTAAATTTATTCTTTTCTTTATTTTTTAAGTCAATCAAATTTAAATATATTAAAATATATTGAGCATACAGAATAAGAAACATAGGTAGTTGGTAATTATCGAAAAGATAGAATACGAAGTTGTCAAGCTTGCATACTCTAAGCCCTAGTTTAATATTGCATATACACCATGTGTACACTGTAGTATTAAAATAATATTATATTATTAAATTATTTTTAATTAAATATTTACTTAATAAACTTAGTATTTATTTGATGGATCTTCATGCAATTTGACTAGCTTTTAGGGTGCTTCAAGACTGTTAATTATAATTTTGTAAAAATTTGTTTTGAAAATGATTAAAAGTTTCCATATTTACACAGCTTGCGTGGATTAAGTGGCAAAGTATACATGTATAGGTGTGTATTATAAACATTACTTTTCATTCTACACGTTTACTTATATGCTATGAAAATTAATTGATGAGTCAAAAAATTACCTTCTTGCAATGAAATACAGAATAAAGAAAATAATTTTTTTACAAGCAGTCGCGTAGATTACTTACACGTAATATTTATGGAATCATACATACTTCTGTATAAATTATACAAAAAATGTTTACAAGTTAAAAATTGTTAGTAAAATTGTGCAAAAAACAAACTGGAATACAAATACAATCTATGTAGTTCTTAGGATGTATCTATTTATCGTTCAGCAAAAGTATAATAGTGTTAAATTATAATAATGTTAAAAAGTTACTATTCATAAGCCCATTTATGGTAGTGTTTACCAGCTTCAATGATTAAAATAACTATATTTTTTGTAATCTGTGTAATTCTTTTATATTTTTCTTTTTTCTTGTTCTTTTTGAATCAAGAATTCTAAGTATTTTAAGTATCTACATATAAATTATTTTCTCTAAAGTAATGTAATTTTCAAAAAGTCGTACATATTTTATGTTAATTAAAAAATGTTAAAAAAATAATAATATAATTTTTGAAAGAATAGAAAATAAATTAAAATATGATAGGCAACAGAAAGATAACGAAAATTTACATCATTTTTATGTATAGTATATTATATAAATTACAAGGCTTCTTTTACACTTTCGGCAGGAATTTACACTATTCATTTCGCAAAATTAATTATTTTACTTATAGTTTTAATAATAAATATCTTCTAAATAATTCCATAAAAAGTATGTATGATAAGTTTATAAATCTTTGTTTCTAATATCTGTTATATTCTAAAAGAAAATCTTGGAAAATTCAGATTTTCCAGCTACTTATCTTTTTCATAGAATACAACTTTATCTATTTTTATAATTTTATTAAAATAAGTGATCGTGGATTAAGATTTCAGAAAGATTTTTGTTTTAAATTTTAATAAATTTATTTCAATAATAAATGTATAAATAATATACAGAATAAATTGCATAAGATGTATTTTTTTGAATGATACAACATGAAATTGAAAAAAAAAATCTTGTACAGCTAAGGACGAGGGAAAACGAAGAGAAGATAGTAATAAAATAATAAGATTTCACGTACCACCCAGTTTTTGTAAAAAAGATTTAAAGCAATACTTTTTAATCAGACACGTTCAAGTACATAATTTATCAAACGGCTTTCCTTTTTTTTTTTCAACATTATTTCGATATTACTTATCGTTTCGTTCACTACCTTGGATTGCCTTGTGAAATGACTTCTTCGATTTTTGCCAGCAAGACTTAGGCCAGTATTTTCATTATTATTCAAAATACACGAATTGAAATCTTACTTTCTACGCCACGGCATTGCGCACAATGCCGGCTCACAATTGTCAAGTTCTAATTTTATTTTCTTTCCCTTTTCTTACTGTTCATTATGAATTAATAGACCGTAAACGTACATTAACAGTTATATGTAACAGAGTTTTCAGTTTTATGTCCAGAATATCATGTAATTCAGCTGTTTATCTTAAAAGTTACTTCAATTTTTACACCAAAGGTACCTACATTACGACGATAATTAGTAATTACACGTTAATACAAGTAAAATTAGCTTAATAATTAATTTCTTTTAATGATCAATGTATAGCTATTATACAGAAGTACAGAATTGTTGATTTCAAGATTATCAAGATCTACTTTCTGCTTTTTTTAATATAATTGTTTTGATGTTTTCAGCTTTTTCATCATTTTCATTTGTTATAGTCTGATTATTGAGCATAATTAAAAATTAAAAAAAAAAAAAAACCATTACTGACTCGAGACAACGATACGTTCAATGAGAATTGAAAACAAAATTAGCATTATACTTTATAAACGTATATTTACATATACAGTTTCATTAATCTGTGATCACAAAATAAAATGTACGTAGATATAATCTAATTCAATGAATATATCGTACGTTACAGACATGAGTGTACAAAAAGTCACTGAGCATGTATAATCACTTTTACAACGTAGTACTATCTTTGTTTACCATTATTCGGTACTCTCTTAAAAGTTGATAAAAGGAAAATACCAAAAAGTATAGTAAAAAAAAATTATACCAGTAAGGTAATTATTTTAGTTTTTTGAATCATAAGTAATCATAAGGTCATGTGTAGAGATACAAAAACAATACGTCTGCTATAACTGCTCGTATCTCTTTTTACAAATCACAACGTTAAAGAATTCATAAAAAGGATCCACGGTAAAATAAAAGCTAATAAAACGATACTGAGCAATTGATGCCCAAGATATCGAGGTTCTTAACATGATTAAAGCAACGTAGGAGTTAAAGCGGAGCAGTTATTGCAGCTTTACAATTAATATGATTGGGGGGGGGGGGAGGTTAGTCTTTTTTATACCCTAAAAAAGTAAGATATCGTCTAATGCATGTGTTTGTGTTTGTGTGTGTATGTGTGTGGACTCGTGTTATATGGTATTGTAGATGTGTACGAAGTATTTTTTTTTCTTAGCCCGCAGAGATGGAAATAAGGCGCTCTTATCGCACCACGAATTCTATATATCACTTCTGAATATGGACTCGCATCAGAGGGACGATTTATTCGAAATGATGTTTAAGGTATTTCAGCATGCCGAAGGTCCTGAAGCGTTTCACGCCAATGACTTTGTAAAGTTGATCATCGCAGATAGCGAATTGTTTGTTTTTGGGGTCCTGCAAAGAGAACAATTACGTTAGTACGTGTATTTATAATGTAGATTAAATTTTTAAATTTAGTTTAAATTTTTTTTTTAATTTTTATAGAAAACTGCAGTATCCGCACAAAAGTCCATAATCTAAGGTTTTCGGATAAATTCGTTCCAAATCTTACCTCAGATTTTTGATCGAATCAAGCATCTCTTTAATATGACTATTTTTAGCCTAAAAATGCGAAAAAAACATTTTTTTATTTGAATCTCTGCACCTGTTTTATTTCATAGTTGAATTTATGACAAGATAGTTATGTCCATTTTCTAAATTTGAAAATGTGAATACTTCTACAGTTATTTTCGAAATGTGCATATTCTCATACTTCTCAGTAAAACTCAAATAGTTTCACTGGACTCCATAATAGATTTTATCATGATACGGTGCCAGCTACTCATAAAAAATGAGAATAAAAAAAAACGTTAAATTTTTCGCATTTGCTTAGACTCTAAATAGACGTGATAGGAATGATCTTGATTCTATTGAATGCCTGAGATCAGATTTGGAAATTGTGGACACCTGAAAACATTAGAATACGAATTTTTATATATATATACTTCAATGTTTTCCATAAAAATTACCAAGCTGGAAGTTGAATATTTGACATTTGGAATATTCGGATAAAATCTTTGGGAAAATGTATTTTTCATTTTTGATTATTTACACTGGCGATTGTGACTTACATAGAGCTTTCTCTCTTTAATGATGCTCCAGACTTTCCTGACAACGTTGTATCGGGTCATCTCGGTAGCGCCAACGAGGGCAGCAAGGTCTGCGGACAGGGGTACGGGGCGCACGATAGAGTTGCCTTTACCACCGGTCTTTTTGGCACCACCTGACTTCTTCTGGCTCTTGCCCCAGTCGGAATCTGAGTCGCTATCGCCTCCCTTTCCCTTCTTTCCCTTCTTGCCTGGCTTTCCTGCTGTAGAGAAATAGTTGCTATTATAGCTAACTGTGTTTTTTTAAGGTATTACATGATGTGTTATTGTGGTTCGAGTAAAAGCTAAATTTTTGAATAAATTTGCTATATTTTAATGGGCTTTTTTGGGTAATCAAATTTCAGTCAAATTGTCTTTATCTGAAGATTACAGGATACAAATTCTCGCGCTCAATAGGATTTATTCATCTTTAATTTTAATTGATTTTAATAGCATACCCTTTTTGCGCGATCTCTTGGCCTTTTTGGGGTTGTACTCCTCGTCGCTAGCGTCTTCATCGCTGGCACTTTCCTCGTCGTCGGAGGAGCCCTTCTTGCGCTTATTGGCTTGTTTCTTAGGTGGTCCACGTTTTGCGGGCTTCTTCTCCTCTTCCTCCTCCTCCTCCTCGGAGCCTTCCTCCTCCTCCTCCTCCTCACCTTCGGACTCCTCGCTGGCTGTCTTCTTCTTTTGCTTCTTACCAGGAGCGTCTTGCTTCTCGTGCAAACACTCCAAGACTATTTCGTCAATTTCTTTTTTTCTGCAAGATCAATGTGGACACGTTAATTGCTGCGGGTACTTTATCAATTTATAATAAAATGATTATGGTTCTTGTTTTTATGCAAGTCTGTCGAAGGGGGAACGAGGTGCCAATTTATACTTTTGCAATTGCACGCAGAGTCCCTTACATTTATTTTGGATCCAACACAACTCATACATGCACCTTTATCTAGTTTATATGCATGAACGCCTGCTTTGTATCCGTATTATATGCTTTCATTTAATTTCTTACACCTATAGATATTAGATATATTGTAAATAATAAATTACCTTTCTGAGAGGTCAATGTCCAAATTCTCTTCGATTTGTTCCCTGACTTTCTTCACAGACATTGAAGTTAGGTCGGCATCTTTCAATATCGCTGTAACAGAAAGAAATTATTAATTCATAATTATAATAATCAATTTTATTCAATATTACAAAAATTTTCACGAAACTCTATACAGTCCATTATGCAAATACATATTATCTTAATTTTTTTTTCATTTTGATTAATTTTTTTTTTAAATAAATATTTTCTGAAAACATACAAATTTTTTCTTTTTAAATTTCATTTTTTTTCATCAGTATAGCAATAGTTAAAATTTAATATTGTTAAAAGAATATTTTTTAACATTTAAAAAAAAAAAAAAAAAAAAAAAATCTATTGAATCAAACGGTCGGCGAGTCTTGCCATATCCAAATGTACAACGTTACAGCGCTCAACATAGACGAGAAAATGAACAAAAAAAAAAGGAGGAAAGTATAAAATCGATTCTACCCAAGCCCCAACCGTGCGTATACGTATGTACCGAAAGGGCGCGCAGATGGTGCGGGTATAGTTATATAGGCTGTGCGCAGCCAAGTTGATAAATCCCTTGTCTTTCTCACTGTCTGAAATGGAATCGAAAAGAGCCGTTC
Source organism: Megastigmus stigmatizans (assembly GCA_900490015.1). Lineage (NCBI taxonomy): Eukaryota > Metazoa > Arthropoda > Insecta > Hymenoptera > Megastigmidae > Megastigmus > Megastigmus stigmatizans. The sequence continues at coordinate 117,396 of UELV01182172.1, forward strand.
GCTCGTACTATACAGTATTGACAATGAGCCGAGTCTACCTCACAGCTGACCGACATCGCGATTCCGTAAAATCCATTTCAGATCTGATATTCGTTACGAACACCAACTCATTATATAAATGTATAGAAGAGTGCATAGTTGTGTTTTCCGTGAATTCCCGAACGATAATCATTTTAATTACACTTGAATAACAATAAAGTTAGATGGCTATTGTGAAAAGCTCGTTTATAATACGATATAGCCCGACGATTAAGTATGTGTCCGGCTGTAGAAAGTACAAAATTCATAGCCTCGCTATCTTGCATTAATCGCACGAATCGCGCCCCAGCGACCAGCCGTTTTGTTCCTATATACTCACTATATAAACGCGCTTATGTATGAACGCTGCTTTTAAAGCCACTACCACAACGAGCAAACCTCGCGAGGCGCAAACTACTCACGCACAACTGTCAGATATGATTCACTCGTTGGTATCGTAAGCGGTAGAAATAAACGCGTCGGCTTAAAAATATCTTTCGCGCGGGACTGATTAATAACGAGTGATTAGGTGGATGCGTATCTTGTATATATACGTGCCATTGCAGGCGCAGCCTAAATTCTCTCGTCTCTCCTCTATATGCTGACTCGAGATACTCTCCATGTTCCACTCCTCTCATCTGCGTGTGTAAGTGGCTTACGCTCGGATATAACTAATTTAAGCCCAAAAAGTGAGCTTGAACTTGAGCCTATGTATATATGATAAGTTGTGGATTTCAAAATGTTCTCTCTCTCTCGACCAAATATTCAGATTTATTTAACCCCCTATTAGCCGATTTGCTTTATACGTTTCTGTACGAAATGTCCTCGTATCACGCGAATCATTCGAGGAAGAATTCGACCTACGTAATTCAGTACAATCTTCCCCCCGGATCACATTATATCCGCAGTGCATAGAATCCCGTACTCATCGATTTCTCGTTCATTTGGCCAATTTATAAACGAGCTAAGACGGAGAACGAAATTCTCGCTTTTTAAATGGACGTGAGCATATATATATAATAGATGTCGCAGCTCGCTGTAGACACATAGAAAGAGAGCGAAAGTCCGCGGCGAGGCGATTTTGTGTGTAAATAGCGCGGTCCCAGGAGCTTGGCGTCGTTAATTCATAACAGTCCGTGATCCGAGTCGTCGAATCCGCACTTCCAGCTATAGTTACGCTACAACTTTATGTCATGAATCCGTGAAAATCCCCGGACAACTCGCCACGGTTGCGGGGGTCACCGCGCGGGATCGACGCTACCGTATAGCCGAGTATGTATGTATGTATATATATACGTATATAGCGACAGACGAGAAACAGAGCACACCGACGACGATGTGTTGCGGCGACGCGGAACTGAGCATTGGATTTTTCCTTTTCTACTTTATTTACCTATATTGATCAGATAGGGATTTTTGAAATTGGACGGTTGGCGTATCGGAGCGCCTTTTTTGACCCTCCTGCTGATTTTAGGAGGTGATTGCACTTGCCGTGTTTTTAAAGAGAGAGAAAGAGAGAGAGAAAGAGTGCGACTAGTCTTATCACGCATAATTAATTTATCGGAAATATTTTTGTCTTTTATTGTTTATTTTTTTAATAAGAGCGGACGATGAGAAATGGTTGACGTGAAGGCGGCCAATTAGACTCGACCTTTGTATTTTTCAAAAAGTTCGCAATAATAAAGTGTATTTAAATACTGCAAAAATTTAATGGGGAAAGAAAAAAAAAATAAAACAAAAACATCCTCTTTGAAAAATAATTTTCAACCTAATGATTTTCGTGCCCGAACACGACCAGACTTACTAAACTATATAACAATGCAAAAAAGTAGGAAAAAAAATGTCAAAAGATTGGCTGTGCAGTTGGAGATGCGCTCGAAGAAAGCGGCGCCGCTCTTCGATAAGCTGGCCGAGTCCCGCGATGTACACAGACACACAGTCACACGGACGCAAACACACATATACACTTCTCCGAACTGTGGCTCGACTCCATTATTTCCTCGGCGCGATCCGCATCGTAGTTTTTCACCTCCGCGCTCCCGGTAACAGAAAAGAAATTCCCCGCCGAAACCTATCCGAAATATTCCGTAGAATTTTTCCCAACGCCCGGCAAGCCTACCAAGCCCGAGGAAAACTCGACAAAGGCCACGTTAAAATATAATGATGGCTGACACACAGCGTGCCTGACGCTACAATGCTAAAGTGCGCTGCGCGCCAAGAGGCAAAGCTCCTCATTTTCCCCAACGACACCCCGCCAAAGTCTACGCTAGACTCGAGTTCCCGCATAGAGCTAGATATCCGCACCATCGGCCAACCGGGGAATTACGTAAAATCAGGGCAATCCTGTACTTACCGGTGATCTCCTTGCGGAGCTCGTCCTTGCTGACTTCGGCCATGTCTGTGCTGTGGCGAGTTCGAGTTTATAGTGGGGCTGAGCCGACTGTGCGAGAGTGGGAAGCAAGTGGAGTATTGAAGTGAAAGAGCGAGTGAGAGAGAGGGAGAGAGACGGATAGAGAGATGGAGAGAAGAGAGAGAGAGAGTGAAAAACCGAAGTGACTATGCGTGATGTGCTCGCCAAGCTACGTCCCGCTGCCAACTGAGCCGCCAAGTGCGCGCTAACCGGCACCTCGACACTGTGCGCCTGCCTCTATTCCCCTTCTCTCTTTTCCTCTCTCTACCCCCTGGTGCCGCGCTTAGGGTATACTCACACAATGGGCTTTTGCCTGCTGCTGCTGCTGCTGCTGCTGCTGCTCGACGAGTGTATACAGAATTCGTACGATGGACCCGCGCGGATATACAACCTAGCTAGGAGGTGTGCAAGCTTTGGATTCGGCCATAGGCTTCGAGCGGTACCGATTTTTCGGGGAATCATTGTTCGGAACTTGGAACTTGGGTCGTTGGTTTATCTGGAGGATTTTATTAGTGACGTGGATCGGAGGATCATTGTCATTTAGTGCGTCTCAAGCTTATATTTATATAGTAAACGATGAGCGTCATACTTGAGATGGGAGCTTTAATTTTCATGAGTATACTGAAAAATCGTTGAGTCGAGCTCACGTTCTCTCTCTGTCTCTGTCTATTCGGATCTTATTTGCACAAAACTTCGAAATTGCAAAAGTTTATTCAAAGTTTCTACTTACTTCGATATATTCTCTTATTCGAAAACGAGCATCAAATTAGATGAAATACATTCATAATGTAATTGTTTCCTTAATCTGAGCTTGAATCAATTTCTGTCATTAAATATTTGCAAAAACTTAATCCCAAATGAATGAAACATCTATGGAATTAGATCAATTTAAATTATGAAAGAAATTAAAACTCCATTTCACTAAGTAATACATTAAAACTGCCAAATTTAAAAATAAACGTCAAGAGGGTTACATTCTCACATAGCATGAAATATTTCTGCAAGGTTTCTGCAAGGTTTCTTTGAAAGGTTTGAAACCTTTCAGAAACGTTTCACTGAAAGATTTTTGAAATATTACTATGTCCGTGCAGAGAACCTGCAGAAATATTTTATGGAAACATTGTAGAAAGGTTTTCGAGAAATGTTTCAGAAACTTTTCCAAAAACATTTCTCGAAAACCTTTCTACAATGTTTCAGAAACTTTTCCAGAAACATTTCTCGAAAACCTTTCTACAATGTTTCCATAAAATATTTCTGCAGGTTCTCTGCACGGACATAGTAATAT
>UELV01182173.1:0-17671 GCA_900490015.1 Megastigmus stigmatizans
CCCTACGTTTCAAGCCCGCTCCAATTTTCCAATAATTTAACAATTATTAATTGTTAAAACTACAAATTATAATACAAGTATAGTTTTATTTTTTACAAAAGTGCTTTTTTCTCAGAATGTGTTTTATCAATACGTAAAAAGCTTCCTGCGTATTAGCTTTTAAAAAATCCTTTTGTAATCGAAGGATCTTATTGTTAAAAGTGAATGTAACAAGGTAGCTGAACTAGATTTATGAAATTCATTATCCGTCTAAAGTGACTATAATAAATATTGTCAAAAAAGTATTATTTTTTTTGTAAATTATTAGTTTAAACAGTGTAGAAATGAATTATTTTTTCCTAAAACCATTTCTAACTAATCTGAGTTAGCTACTTTATACGTATAATTTTTGTTTGAAACCCAATGCGCAGGAAGCTTTTTATACAATCCCTATAATTTAAGTCATTTTGGTGGATAACTGATGTAAAATGGCTTTAAATCTCTTGAAAATTGGTGTGAAACTTTCTTTTTATATCTATAACTCAATACTAATGTATGAAAATTATACTCTTAAAATTAAAAATAAATATATTTTTGGTAGAGCCCCACCTTAAAAGATTCATTTGTTTTTAAATTAAATTTTACATTAATTTAGGTCGGTACATGTAATCATAAAAAAAATAAAGTAATAAAGGAATGTAAGAACTCCTACCTGCCGTAAGAAGAATCATTTTAATGCTGTAGCAGTTTCTGATAGACTGCTGTCTGTTTCTTATCTGAATGAAATTAGTATTTCCATCTGCCGTTATATCATTACAAGATAGGTTTGTACACTTTAATCTTTTTTACCGTGCCTTGTTAAGGAAATTAATGTGTATAATAATGGCAGAAATAGTAAGTACGAGTAATAGTTTTCGTAGTTGTACTTTGGATCAGGAATAAGATTTTAGTGCAAGGATTATTGCAGTTAAAGATGTAATTTTCTAATTCCAAATATAATTTAATAAGTCCAGAATCTACAATAGGAACTTTTATAGAGATATATATAGTTCAGCTGTATGAATTGTCGGTACCGTATAAAAGGGCGATATCGCAGAGGCCGACGCCCATTATGTAGGAAATTTTCGCTTGTCTAATTGTCTGACACTTGGAATACCTTAATCAGGACCAATTAAATGTAAATAGATGTATACATGTATAAAGCGTTCAAAGTCAGACTTGTGATTATAATATATAGATATTTATTTTAAGGTTTTAATGTAGAAGTTTTCAATATAAAATGAAAATTATTTATAAAAAATTAGTATAGGTAAAGCCTTATGTAACGATGCATGTTAAAGTGTTCTGCGGTGTAAAATAATATTACTGAAATCGCATAAAAGAATATATTGTATCGTTCCTAAAAAATTATTATTTTTTATTCAAAATTCCATCTCAATTTATTACTTAAATACGTGATTTACGATCCCTAAAGCCATATTATTTCCAATTCAATTTCGAATTACATTGCATACATGACTTAAAATATTAATCACATTTTTTACAAGTCTTTCATATGCGGATTTTAGCACGATGCATTTAGTATAAAAGTATAAATAACGATCAATAATGAAATTTATATCTATTGACCGTCGAGCTGTTTGGAAAGGATCGGAACGTAATCGTCGTACTGAGCCTGATACATGTTGCCGGCTATCGGTGCGCCGAGATTGTATTTGTCGGCGAACTTCTGGATGGAATATTTGGGCCTCCCATTGCGCGAATTGTTGCCCACGTGTATCTCGTTGGTGACGTCCAGCTTGCCAGATTGTTTGTAAACTAACAGAACGTAACGATGGAGTCCTGTGCCCTTGGGTGGTCCTGAACCTACGTAAGCTGCCAGAGTCTCGCCCTTGCTTATTTGAGAACCTGGTACGTTAACTACTAGCCAGTGCAGGAACTCACGGAACTTAGGTTCTTGACGACTTGGTGCATCTGGATCTGTATAAGAAATAGGAAGAAAAGATCGAAAAATTTAAAGAAGTTTTATCGTAAGTTTTTAAGTAAAAAATGTCCTTTCTCAAGTGTTCAAGTTAAAATGGTTCTATCTCAAGAACTGGTTTTTTCTCTCGTGGAAATTAGTTCTCCCTTGCCAGGATATGTTAAAGATCTCTTTATTTTTTTTTCACTTGAGTGTGGTTTTTTAATGATATTTCTACTAACTTAAAGTAGAGAGAAAAATAGTCTTTTGCATATCGAAATAGAGGATATATGATGAAACTTGATAAATTTTTACTAAGACTTAATTATTGCTATTAATATTTTATTCTATACAAGTACTGTGGAAAATGCAAAGGAGAATTCAGAAACAAAAAGCTATGGATATTAAATATTGTCCAAAATTTTGTATAAAGTACTGCACAAGATTTCATTTATCAGACTAGCCCTTCTCACTTCAAAACATTTATAATTATAATTTAACCCAGTAGTATCTTGCATTTTTCAGCTTTTTGAAACTTTTATAAAATAATTTTAAAAAGTCATAAAATAAATATTCGTATAAATCAGATTAAAGTAAACTATTCCTTTTTTGCGTTAAACCAAAAGTTGTCATAATCAAATGTAGACCACAAAAATGTTAAAAAGTGAAATGAATTATAACGGAATTCTCTTCATTTTTTAGCAGCAAATAATTTCTGCTATAACTTACGGGTCAAATATATTTTAAAATGATTCCCTTCTGGTTTTGCTCCGCGTGATAACAAAATTCAAGTAATGCGATCCTTTTCAGACGCTTGTTACTTTTGAAAATTATTTATAATGTAAAGAAAAAAATTTGTTACAAGTATATTGTAAATTAAATTTAAAAATTAAAATGTAATCCATTAGAATAAGTACGATCGTTATAGATTTTATATAAACTGATCATTTATTATGAAGTTTTTTTGGATTCAGAAGGATAACAGCTAGCATAAACTCGTATAGCAAGTTTTCTCTTACCGGTCATGCAAATTGTATAAAGGTCAGACTCCTCAGAATTCCAGGAGAGAGTTGGAACATCTTTTACTTGGGTAGGTGTTAACTCTTGTCCAAATTGTACAGTTGTGTCTTTGAAAATTACCTAAGGAATTCATACAAATTTTATAAGTGTTTAATACAATCGACAAAATTATTTTACATTTTAAATATTATAACTCAAACAATAAAATAAAATAAAATCTCTCTCTTTCTCTCTCTCTCTCTTTCGATCGCTAAAAGTCTTTACAGCAGTTAATTTATTAGTATTTTGCCAATAGGTTTCTAATTGTGAGATTATTACACTGTTATTCAATGTTACTGTAGATATTTAAAACTTGTTATTATATTCCAGTGCAAATTTTTTTAAGTAGAAGAGGTGTGTGGGCAATCTTGTGTTCACGAAACGTTGGCAATTCCTAATAAATTGTCTATTGTGAAATCTCGATGAAATCGAGAAAGAGGGAGAGACAGAGTTTTATTTCATTAATAATATTAATATGATTCAAGTAATATAATGTAAATACGCGTATATATAAACTACTTAGTACATTTTATATATATTATTACATTCTTTCTCAGCAGTAATTTTATTTTCATTTTCAAAATTCATAACAATTGCATAGATGTAGGCACTGCTGAACTTAAATTGTTACTTTATTATTGTCTTAATTACATGTAAAAGAATTTTTACATGCGTTTCAAATATACTCAATATTACATTACACGGAATAGAGAGCCTGGAATACAATTAGTCTATTATACAGACTGGCAGTGGTGGGTACATAAATTACGGGCCGTAATTTATTACATTTATTACGCGTAATAAATGTACGTGACAAATTGTCGAATTTTCGATATGACGTATTTTACTGTATATAAACAAGGTGTGTGTCGTCCTGCAGTCATGGTGTGGTTGGACTCTATATATCAGAAGTTATGTTTGTTCTACATAACTGGGCTAAACCGAATAATGTTAAAGTTTCCAAGGACCAGACTAAAATGGAAAGAAGTCATTTCAAGAAGTTGATAGAGTCATGTGATAATTATAATTTGAGTCATCCAGATGCTAAGAAAAAGATTATTTATCAAAGTAATATTCCTGTTCAACTCGCCACATAAAATTTTTTGTAATTAGTATTAAGATTTATATTATATAAAGGGGTTATTCTCGTGAAGTTTATTAAATAAATAAATAAATAAATAAATAAATAAATAAATAAATAAATAAATAAATAAAGGTGAAATACTTAAAAATATAAATACTAAGTATTAACACTTATAATTATGTTTTAATGTGCTTTTCAAAATATATGCTTTCCCCCTCTCCTAATACCTTTGAAAATATATGCTATTGTTCATTGTTAATTAAAAAAAAGCTCATAAAAATTTAAATGCTGATGTTGCACAAAAATATTTGTAAATATGATTAAGACAATTGTTTGTTTGCGTCGAACTTGTTTGTAATATATAATTTATTTATATATCAAATTTCAATAAATATTATTAAAAAATACATCAAAAAAAAAGATTTGAAAAAATGTAATTTTTCTAAATTTTTTACTTGACACGCAATGATATTTTGATTAGGACATGACTTGATTGCATACATTGCGGTTGCACGCTAGGGTTAATTATCTTAATGATCATACTACAATGCGAGAACAATGTGCTTTCCAGAACAAACTACCAATGCTGTATTGTAATTGTAGAACTCTTTCATGTCAGTCTTAGAAAAAAAAAGTTTGAAGTTTACTTTTGTATACAAAACCCGTTTAGTTCATTTATTACCATTATTTATTAGAGTTATTAGACGTCTAATATAGGAATATAAAGTTATAGCATTCTACATTTTCAAAAACAAAACATTGCTTTAATAGTTTTAAGTTAGTTTTAAGGTTTTTCTCTCCAGACCTGCAAACAGGAAATATAATTTTCCTCTGCAGGGTTACTTTATAGTAATGTAATGTATGTATTGCGTCTTTGAATGTAATGTAATGTATGACTCTGGATAAATAAATAAATAAATAAATACCTTAAGGATGATTCATAATTTTCGTTATCATGCATAGTCGCATTTTGCTTCCAGATTAATGTTAAAATTACTAAGCTCGCGTTGAAATAGATATTTCATGGTTTTTCAATAATTTATAAAGTTTATAAGTTTAATTAAACTAAAAAATAATATTTTTCTGTGACATAAATTGAAAGTTATATCGAATAATCAACAAGTCATCAATTCCCAATTGAATTTAATATAATTTTTTTTTGGTAACTGAATTTTTTAAAAACTATGCGCTTATAGGTAAAATAAAAGTTTTTTTATGAAAATATTAGTTGAGTTACGTACTAAGTAACTGTATGAATAAAATAAGTGTTTATAAGTTAAACATTTTCAATCGTTATATAGCATAATAATCATGGACGACTGACATAAGTGTTCATGAATGTAATTTAAATAATAAAATTTTAGCTTTACATTATAACTTACAGATAGTGGATTTGTAGGTGCAGTCTTTAAAACATCAGGTATAATTTCGGAGGACTTAAAAGAAGCTGGAACATCCTCAGCCCTGACGGCACTGTAGATGCAAATCAAGATACCTAAAATAAATAAGTAACAATAATTATGAACTATTAATAATCAAATTAAATTTATAAATATAACAAAGATAATTTTGACTAATATATATTTGTTTAGATTTTTCTATAAACAAAGCAAACATAGCAAACAGGAACACGGTAAACGGACTTCAGAATTTGGTATTATAAGTATACAAATTGAATGAGAAAGCTATGTAGATACAGCATATTAAGAAAAAGAAAATAAGGATTCCTATATACTAATTGATGACATTCATAAATAAATTCATAACTGTACCGACTGTAATACTCCCATTGTAGAAAAATGGTCAGTTCAATATCTGAGTGATTTTTGTTTAGTAAATATTACATAAAAGAGCAATAAAGTGAATACAATAAAATAATCATATATTTTAAAGTCACACCTTTAATTCATTATAATGTTAGAATAATGTTTTCTTTTTAAGTAAGCAATTTCCAAAAACATAATCTTTATCAAATCGTTAATAAATCTTTCTTTATATAAATTTTAGTGTACACATTTACAAATTACAAATTTTAATGACTTTTACGTAAGAAATTGTTTTTTTTTTTTTTTTTTAGGAGATTCCAATTCAAAATGCATTTTCTTTTTCAAAACTATATTATTTACGCGTTCTATACTGTATAATATTTAAATTTAAAGATAAGCGACTTGATTCAATCGAATTTAATTTAAAAAAATAAACTCAAATCTAAAGTTGAAAAATAAGCAATACTGCTATTTTCTAAGTATTTTATTGCGTACTTGCTGTAAGGAGCTGCATGTCGGGGCCACTGACGGGAGAGGACTGTGGATTGTTAGCTGCGTCGAGAGAAATTTATACTGAACTCGTTTGTTGCGTCACGTTATCGGAACTTTTTACGACGATGCCATTGTACTTCTTGTGCACCATTGTTAAAGAAAACTTTTCAAACGTAGATGTAAGTACAATTTTTTTAACACATATATGCATAATGTTTATAATTTTGAAAAAATAAATATTTTAAAAAATTCCAGAATAATATTTATTTCATATCTGCATAATTAACAAATTATTCGTGTACGTTGCATTCGTTCAATGAAATGCTTATTCATCTTTGGAACTAATAGGTATAATTATATTTTTAATACTTTTGATAAAGTACATATTCGAAATGCACAATTAAACAAAATAAGTATTACATTTTTGCAGAACTTTTCTGTGTGAATTATTAGAAGATTATTTTTAACACAATTGGGTATATGTTATAATTATATTGGTCTTGTTTTACAACACTTTTTATCCTTACTGTTTCTTAACTCAATGATAATAGTTCCAAATTGTAATTTGTAATAAAATAGGCCTAAAATCATTTTACACTAGTCGATAGAAAATCTATATATGTGTGGACTTCGAGGTGGACATACCTAAATAAATTAATTCTTGGCATTTATTTATAAATTTGAATATATAGGAATAATGTTTAACTGTTAAATGAAGATATCCATGTATATAGTAAAACGAATTATGTTTCCTCTATATTTTTCAAGAAATTTTCATAATATTTAAATACTTCAAGAACGTGTAAACTCATATTAGGGAGTTTATTCAAATAAATATGAAGCTGCAGCTCTCTATAGCCGCTGCATCATTCATTCGCTGTCGAGCATCCGATAAAAATCAATTTTTCAAACTACTATTATAATCGACTGAAAATGGGTATCCGAGAGTTTTTGGAATCACTAATTACGATTCCAAGGTTAAAATTAAACATTTATGAAACCCAAGATGGCGACATAGGATTTAAACAAATTAGCCGAAATATCAGCCGAAATCTGTCATTTCGCGCGGCTTTATCAGCTAAGATCTTTTTTTTATGTTTATGATTCAAAACCGGCGGTAGCAGAATGAATTTGACATAAACAAATTAGTCGAAATATAAGGTGTAGAAATCTGTTATTTCACTATATTCCGCGCAGCTTAGCGATATTTTGTTTATTTATCATACTTACGACTCTTCTTAAATTTTCGTTTACAATTAATTTCATATTTTGATGGAAAGTTCAAGCATTCTTTCATCATCTTGAAACCTGTAATTTTAAGTGATTTTCCAAACCGAACTCCAGAAAAATTTGGACGAATAAGTGATTTTGAGGTTGATCTTCAATCAGAACTTGGTGAAATTATTTTGGTCAGTAATGATGCTTATAATGCGATCATGTATTTTTCCAAACTCCGTGCGCAAAGTTCGATTTTGCGCATGCATACGAGTGCAACATCAGCCTTTGCGCACGTTGTATGGGAAAATATTGTACGCAACACGTGCGCTCAGGTTATCTCAACTCGTGTGATTGTCACCCTCGTCGAGATACTCTCCTTCGCCCACTAGTTGCGTAATGTACTATAATATACAATATAAAATACTGTTATGTCGCGAAGAGGACGATTTAATAAACGTCCGAAATGTCGTCCACTGAATAAAAATAAGTTTTACAATTGGTTCCCGAGAAACAATTTTAGTAACTTAATAATGTATTCTTAAACATTTCGAAAATATTTTGTACATCAATTTTAAATGAATAGATTAGCCGATTAAATTACAATAGCGATCAGAGAAAGAGGAGCAAGAAAATATTGGACATTGGGTTATAATTATCTAAATATTTTAATATTGATTTCAGTATATAAGGTATAATGTATGTATTTCGATTATAAATATTGCATTACAAGATTATTTTAAATGAATTGCTCACTCATCAAAAATAGTGAAATAATGATTTTACAGAAAATTTGTTCAATATTTTATATATTTGCTTTAAAAAAGTCTTGAGTATCTGATAGAGAAATTTGATGCTTCTAATAAATTAATCCTGTCTTAGATAAAATTTTTTCTTTAAACCGGTAGTTGTATGTTTTTTTCTATCAAGTAAATGCATCTTATATTATAAAATAAATGTATCTTCAATTATATTTTGAAAATATTTATAATGAGCATTTATCATATTTAATAAATCAATAATACAATAATTTAATATTGTAATGATAAATAAGCATTTGTTTATCATTACAAATTTAATTTTTTTAAATATAAAATAATTAAATTTTTTTCTTAAAATGTGTTTGCCTAGGTATATTGTTGGCGTAACTGGTTTATATTTAAAAGTACATTTTAGAGTCTTGGCAACAGTGGAGAAAAATTTGCGCCCTCTATGGCCTCTATGCAACATTGCAACCTAACCTTTTCGGCGCAGCTGCCTGCTGCCTTATGCCTACTGCATGTCGACGGTTGTATACTCATAGCGGTCACAGCGTCACAACGCGCCGTCATGTTAACCTTGATTTTTTCTATTTTTTTAAATGACCGTCATTGTTTGTGAGTACAGCTTTAAATGGTCGGTCTTACCAAAAGTTGCGAAAATTTTATTGTTAGGACTGCAATATTAATTTTTGTACTATGTAACCATCATTTCGATCGAGTAGTAGTGTTAGCAGAATAAATTTTTTGTAGCTTTTTTGTTTCGTCATTCTCAGGTAAACTAAAAGAAAAAAAATATCGCATCCTTCCTCATGACTTCGATGTCAACTTCTATGTATTGCCATTGAACAACGATCAGCTGTATAGTTACAGTATGAAAAGCTAGAAAGATATTCCACTAATTAAATTGTAAAAGTCAATTTATGCTCCTGAGGTGTTTAGAGTAATTTTATAGTGATTTAAAAAAAAATGTGAAAATTTTGTAGATAATTTGTAATTCACTTTGATCTCAAATTTGTGTACCTATCGTTTTTATCAATTTTTTACGCGACTCATTATTAATTCCGAAGAGTATAACTTGTAAGTAAACAAAAGAATACATTATTTCAACGTTATAAAGAAGTTTGGATACAAAAAAATGCTCCAAGTGTCAAGACTCCTTGATAAGTGTTTAGCATACATTTTCTAAACTTGTTGACTCATTGTGATTTCAATGCAGTGTTGTTTTGCTAGTGCGGTGAATGTAAGTGACGATGTACAGCTTCGAGGGAGATTATAGACGCAAACCACAGCAGAACTTGGCTGGTGCCAGTCGAAGGGACGAAAAGGCTGCTCTATTGCAACATGCACATTTGGAGCGTCTCAAACGTGAACAGCAGCGAAACAAACACAATGCTACTGTTAAAATTCAAGCACATGTACGAAGTTTTATCATTAGGCAAGCTATCAAAAGATACGAGAGATATGAATTTGATAAATTAATTGGTGGAAAGCAACTAAATATAGATGATTTGGTACCCTTTATTAAAAAATTACTATTTTTTTATAATTATGAGTGTGACGGAAACAGACTAATTTGGTTACTACAACATATTCTAAAACTAGAAAATGAAATTAAATTACAATCTGTTTCCTCTTCAGAATGGCTATGGAGAGTCAGGTAAAATGAATATGAAAAATCTTTAATTACATTATTTTATTATATTATTAACTAAGCATAAAATTTAATACATTTTTAAAATTTCACAGGTGGATACTTAAAATTTGTATGCAGTACAGTCTTAAAACTGTATTGGCTGACTCTGTGCAATCAATGGCTATACCTTTAAGAATTTTAGAAGTTTTTACGATACCTGAATATAATGAACGAATTATTGGAACTGATTCTGATTTGCACTTGAAAGAAATATTTGCTTATTTAGTTAAAAATAAATACTTTGAACAAGTGAAGCAACTAATTGATGCAAAAGTTCCACCGAATCTTGATCCATCACCAATACCGCCAACTCCTATGTCTAAGTGGTTTCTTGAAATGATAAAACGACCTTTGAGTATAGTCAATCGTATAGATAATGCCAATGATTTCTGTTATTTGATTTTAAGAGAATTTTGTGCCAGTATTCTGTCTCAAAAATTAACAGATGCAATATCTGCTTTTATCATTCCTGCCCTCTTGGAATTTAAAGAGTTTCCTTTTGATAAATTGATCAATTGCATCAATCGTTATGATTCTCAATCTACTATTAGTCTATTTTACTCTATTCTTCATCTGGAACCTGCAGGATACTGTAAGTTGATTTATAAATTACATTTAGTTACACTTATTATTACGTTTATAAGAATATGGTCATTATGTTTTTATTTTACTACAAAAAGGAGTAAAAGTATTTAGTAAAGCTTAAAGTTTTTGTAATAGTACAACAATAGTGTAAAATATGTTCATTACTTTTTATATTCCTTACTTGCTCTCATCAACAAAAACTGCATGTTTAATTTCATTAAATTTTATATCAACTTTGAAATTTCAGTTGTAAAAAAAAAACCCACAATAATCTATTATTTTCAGCACCGGGCAAGTCAAAGGGCAGTCTAGTAAACTATCTGCAAGTTCTAGCCTCGCTTAGTTCAACAATAAATCCACCACCTGACCAACATACAGTCTGTGAAAAACATAGCGAAGATTCGGATAGCGACACCGACATGAAGATGCTCGACAGCGATGAAGCCGAGGTAATCCGTGACTGTATCAAGATGCTGAACGAGGAGCACCGTGTTCAAGGTATCCTGCTTTCTGTGGACCAAAGCGACGAGCCCACAGTCATGCAGCCCTTATGTCAGCTATGTCATAATCTTTTGATCACCAATAAGAATGCCATCCACAAGTACAAGCTCCTTTACATGTTAGCGTTCAAACCGAATTTCCTGCGGCAGCTTTGGAGTAACCTGCTCAGTGTCAGTCAGACTTCGTTGTTCGGTGGTTCCACGCCTTACCTACACATCATGTCAAGAGGCATTGCTCTCTCAACTGAGGAAACCTCGAAAATCGTTCCATTACTGGCGGTATTTTGTTCATTGTTCAGCTTGTTGATAGCCACTTTGCATGACACGGAATTTTTCATCGAACCTTCGGGTATGGAACTCGCGATGACGAATAACGCAGACAAGGGACAACAAGCCATGCCCTTCACTACCTACGATTTGGTTATACTTAGCTCGCATTTGAAAGGGGTCTGTCTTGGTCTGGTTGAGCTAGCCTTTCCAGATACAAGACCGTCAGTACGAGATGATTATAAAAGTGCAGTTCTGGGACCTTCGTCATCCATTTCCGTGAATCCTCAGAATAGTCAAATGTGGGCACACTTGTTTAAGGTAATTTATTGTTCATTTCATCTATTCTATTTCGTAGTCACACCTTCTCTGCAATGCCGTGTGATACTTAAAACCAATCAAAGGAACTTGTAATAAGATTTAATTTTAGATAATAAATTGTAATTCATAAATCTGTATATTTACTCAAGGTCACTGTGGGTCTGCTGCGACAATTACATACACGCGACTTACGGCGGCAGTTCTGTCCTGATGGACATTGGATAGCTTCGAACATCGTGATCCCAATGAACAACAAACCCCAGGATTTTGCACTTCGCCGACGTCGACTCAGAAACTACGTTCCATTCCAAGGCTTGCGTGTCTTTACCCGCGAGGAAATAGAGGATGGTCCGCCTTTATCCACTAAAGAAGTGCGAACTCTCACTCTACTGCGTGAAATTCCCTTCGTGGTTCCCTTCAACGAACGTGTAGTTGTCTTCCAATCGCTCATTAATCGTGATAAGTGTGAGCAACAGGGTGAACTTACCCATTTCATGCAAGGTCCATTCATACACATCTCGGTAAGAAGGAATTATCTATACGAGGACGCATTTGACAAGCTCTCGCCTCAGAATGAGCCCGAGATGAGACTCAAGATGCGAGTACAGCTGGTTAATGCTGTAGGCTTGGAGGAGGCTGGAGTCGACGGTGGTGGTCTGTTTAGAGAGTTTCTCTCTGAACTGTTAAAAACAAGTTTCGACCCAAATAGGGGCTTCTTTAGACTGACCAAGGATAACATGTTATATCCCAATCCGACTGTTCATCTACTTGTGGATAATTTCCCAAAGCATTATTATTTTATAGGTATACTATTCAATTTCAATTTGTTTACTTGCTTAAAATTAATCAATTTTTTAACTAAGAAGATATGCTATAGCCGGAAAGATTCCTACCTTGCCGGTTCTTGCATTTAACAAAATATATAAAGATAGAGATTAATTTTTCGAAAACGCTCTCATTTAGCACCTTGGTAATGATGTAATCAATGCGTGGCTCATGAAATTCGCTGTGAATTACGAACGAAATTATCGACGACAATGATGTCTGGGAATTGTGGATGGAATTTCATTAAACTTGAATCACCTGATGCTTACATCATTACCTAGATGGAGACCGAAAGTTATATATTTCGTTAAATGCTAGAACCGGTAAGATAGGAATCTTCCTGGCTATAACATGTCCACATAAAACATTTTAATCAGTTCTACTAGTATACTCAATATAATATATCTCAACAGGCAGAATACTGGGCAAAGCTTTGTACGAAAATTTATTGGTCGAACTACCTTTCGCTGAATTCTTTTTGTCGAAGATTGTTGGCACGCAGTCTGATGTAGACGTCCATCACCTTGCTTCTCTTGATCCCATAATGTATCGGAACCTCCTTTATCTCAAAAGCTATAAGGGCGATGTGACTGATCTCGGCCTAGATTTCACCATTTTGTCAGACGAATTAGGTAATGCAATAATTTCGTTTTCATACTTTAAAATATTCTTTTTTTTTTTATATTATTATTAATTCTTTCAAACCTCTGTGGAGGTTTATTTCGGCTATAATACTTTAATATAAAAAAGGTTTAGTTTCTTTAAAAAAATTATTTTAAAAGGCATCTATCTCAGCCAGATTTATTCTCAATCATTTGATCGTATTCAGATTTGAAGAAAAAGTAAATTATATTAAAAATAAATTATAATATGTTGATACAGCAGCTAAGTTTAAACGAGATTCTCTTATATATTATTTTAAAACAGTATTTAAATAATATAAAAATTAATTAAAACATTTTTTTCTAAATGAAATTTTTAAAATGAACCATCGAATATATATTTTCTATTTATACTTATTTAGGAGAAAGGAGAGTTGACGAACTCAAAGTCGGCGGTGCTAATATACCAGTTACCAATCACAATCGAATAGAATACATACACCTAATGGCCGATTATAAACTTAATAAACAGATCAGAGTTCAGTGTAATGCATTCAAACAAGGAATAGGTAATGTTGTTCCATTAGATTGGCTACAGATGTTCAATAACAAAGAGCTGCAGGTGTTAATCTCAGGGGCACAGATACCAGTAGATGTCGGTGACCTTAAGCAACATACGAATTACACTGGTGGTTATGCCCTAGAGCATCCAACGATAGTAGCTTTTTGGAAAGTTGTAGATGAATTTAGTGATCAACAAAAGAGCCAGCTGCTGAAATTTGTAACCAGTTGCAGCAGACCTCCTCTTCTTGGATTTAAGGTATTAGATACTTTTATATAGTGTATTAATGAGATTACAATGAATTAGTATTTTGGATCAAGTATTGCTTTTTTGCTTAGCAAATAACTGCAAGATGAATTTTAATATTTACATTTATTTTATTTTAATATTAAGTCAGAATTAATAAAGAAATTTTTCCTAACTCTTTTATTTAGTAAAAGTTTCTTATTATAAATATTATTTTAATCACAATTTTCTTTTTCTTTATGCTTACAGGAATTGGATCCTCCATTTTGTATTCAACATGCTGGTAGCATTGACCGATTACCAACATCTAGTACATGTATGAATCTCCTTAAGCTTCCAGAATTTCCAGATGAGAAGACGTTGCGAGAAAAATTGCTGTACGCGATTCAAGCTGGTGCAGGATTTGAGCTCAGTTAAAACTACGCCCTCAAAACTGTGTTTGAAAAGTATTTCAAACTATTCAATTCAATGAATGTTTTTTAATCGTAATTAAAAAGCAAATAGCTATAAATGAAATATTTTTAATGTACATTTGCCAATTTGTAATTACATTTTTACACACTCATAATACAGTTTGTCATCAATCGTTATGTTACAAATATTTTCATGCTTTCTTGTATTAATAGTTAGTGGAAAAAAAATAATTATTATGTAGTTATTACATTAAGCTAAGTTTAAGAAACATGCATTGAATTCAAAATCTGAATTTCCTGTAAGTCCTTGGACAGTTTCACTAACTGTATGTAAATAATTCTTTGTAAAATATAGATGTGCAAATATTTTGGTATCACGTAAAATTACGTGTACTTATTTACTAAGAATATAGTTAATGTTCAAAAATAGCCTTTCATTTAATATGTTTGTAGTCAAGAAATATTTGAGGAGCCAAAAACTGTACTATGAAGATTATATTAAATGTCTTCTCATTTGTAAATAAAGCCAAGATATTAATCAAGTGGAAAATAAAAAATGCTTGTGCAAAAAATGTAGATTGATAATCTTATCTAAGACAACTCGTGAATCACTTTTAAGGTGTAATTTTGTGATATATAGCCTTCCCGTGCCTTAATGGCTTTATTTTTATGTTTTATTTGTCAGGATGACTAAATAACTACTGTCAAACATTATTTCAAAGGGGCCAAACTATATAAATTAAATCTTCATCTATAAATCGTGGCTATAAATTTTAGTTTTTAAACCATTCAAACTTGAAAATTCAATTATTACCTATAAATATTATAATATTATAATATTATACTATAAATTTAGTAAATCATCGAAAAATGAATGTTTACATACCCACACTTAAAACAATTAAAATAGAATTAAACAATTTTTAACTACAAAATGAAAGCTCAAAAGAATTTTACAATTGTGAGTGTTGTAATGAATGGATTTCTAATAGAAATACTACATATACATATAGATCATTTTGTTATCTATAAAAATTGTTTTCATCGAAATTTGATCTAGAATTAAATGAAAACTATAATATTATTACATTAAAAACTACTAAATTCACTATATGTACGTGTAAAAAACCTCGTGCATGTTTTCAATTCGGCCAATATAATAAAGAATAAATAAATATAAATTCTAATCAAAGTCGATTTTCCAAAATTGATGTGAGCTGAGATTTCCGCTTCTTTATTTTCTATAAGGGTCTGCCGTGCTTAGCTAGCACATGACGACATTTTTCTCTTCTCATTATTATTGGTTGCGGGTCCTTCCGGAGGACGATATACCATAATTAACTTGTGATTTTTTAACTTTGTGTCCATGAATTATGAATACAAAAAGAATTCATATCTGAAATATATAAAGATGCAACATTCAAGCAAGTACATAAAAAGTATTTATTAATAGTACATTTTGCAGTCATTTTTGTTGTTATATTTTAAACTATTAATCAATCATTTTTATATTTTGACGGCAAAAAAGTATTCATGAACAATACATTTTATGTTCTTTTGATGTTCATACATTATAACGTTACAGTAAAAATAAATATATAATAATATGGATTCCCAATAAGCAAAAAGAATTTTTTTTTAATTAGCAAAAATGACTGAAACTCGTACTCGCTCATCGAACCCACGGATGAACGTTAGTTTAAATATATGCATTTTCTTCCAGTTTTAGTGCATTTTTATTTTGTTTTCCACATTCCGTGCGCAAAGTACGATTTTTCGCACGCATACTCGTGTAAAATCGGCCTCTGTGCACGTTTTATATGAAAAAATATTGTACGCAACACGTGCGCTCTTATCTCGACTCGCTTCGCTTGGGTAACAAACTTGATCCTCATAGATATAGCAAACGCGGCAACAGCAAGGTAATAAAGAGTGTTTACTTCAGTGCTTACCATTTGATGTTCAATGATCTCGAAATTTGCAATAACTTTAGTTCCTATTAATATATTTGAAAAAAAAATAACAACGAACGCATTCATGATGAAAATACCAACAATTTGACGTTTTTAAGATGTCGTTATTTTTATTAAAACAGTTGTTATAGCGTTATAAACAAATTAATTTAGCTTTTGATACCGTAAATTATTGTTTAACATAAAAATTTGTTCATTATTATTTATTTTCTGGATAGACAAAGCATTAACGTTTGAAATGAGAGGTTATAAGCTTAAAAGTTTTAATTAAAACCGAAGCGAAGATATACAAGCAAAAGAGTAAGCAGATTTGTAATTAAAAAACAAATAAATTGCGTTAAACTATACCCAATAAGCAAAAATAATTTTTTTTTAATTCATAAAGAATTCTTTTTGAATTCTTTTTTGACAACAAGTATTCCGAAAGAATTCTTTTTTGACAACAAGTATTCCGAAAGAATTCTTTTCCAATTCTTTGTTCACCAAGTATTCAAAAAGTTGTGACGTCTTAAACAATCACCAGGTGTAATTGGTATGCCGCACCAATCCTAATTAAAGGATTAGCCGCACTTGCTGTGGTAATTTTGAGCCAACGTTCGAAAACGCTATAACTCGGGATTTCTTAGTTAACAAAATGGAGGTACAAGTACAATTCGGGCGTTTCTTATGTGATAAAATAGAAATTTGCCGATATTCTAAATAATCCTCTCCTTTCTCAGGGTTGCTCTTTCCCTAACTCCTGTAACAAAAATTGGTCAGTACTTACTATAGAGCCATGACTAGGCTCACTAAACCTATGGATCTTCTAAAATGTGAAAGTTAATAAGAGAACCGTGGCCTTTATGCACTACTAACTCTATATTTATACCTTTAAAGAACCTCAAAATAGTGGATATGTGGAAAGCGAAAAGTCACCTGTAAGAAAACTTGTGTGAAAATTTTTGGAAGGGGACTGCTACTTTTTTTTGCTAAAAGCCTATGATTGGTGCGGCCTTGCTCTACCGAAGGAAAGAAAAGGTTAAATTTCGAACTCTAAGCGCATTCATCGGGCAGCTCCGACTCGGTATAGACACCTGCTGCTGATCGTCCCTTATGATTCTGTAAAATACACTTTGCTTGTATAGCAGAAATTTTTTTGTACTCGAACGCTAACATTCTACATTATACATTTACTTGTATATATAGAATATTTTTTTTTTTTTTGAAACTTAGTCTTTCGACTGAGTATTATGAAAAAAATGCATTTTTTTGTATAACTTCTCTCTTTTAAAAAATTATACATATATATAGGAAAAATAAAGTGTCATATTTGAATGCTCTAAAATATGCTCTGGTAAATTTGAAATATAGCAGTGGATAATGTAGAGA